>CM066037.1:476267865-476363569 GCA_033557465.1 Ichthyophis bannanicus | reverse complement strand
CAACAACACCACTTTGCAGGGAAAATTTCTCACCATCAGACTACCAGTTAGTTCAAAAAGTTCCCCTTGCTCATCTTGTAGAAGAGTTCTTTGCTCATTTAGAGCATCAGTTACTAAGCTTTTCATCATAATCTCGCATGATGAAAAACCCTTAGAGCCCTATATTCAAACAAAGCTGAGCACCAACATTTAGGCATCTATGGTAGGGTTCTATATGAAGGGAACTATTTTCTCAGCCAAGAGCTTAGGAAACACTAAGGGGAGCTGCGTTTTGACCCCTAAAGTGCGGTAAGCTTTGGCAGAACTTAAGGGTTGTTGAATAAGCGCCGCAAAGCCAGTCAGGCCATGATATTGGAGGCGTGTTGCCCAGCCATCTGCCTTTGGCATTTACCACAACATGGCAGGGGACCAATTTTTTCGATGGACCTGTGCTCCTTGAATTCGTGGATGGGGATGGCATTTTGCAGGCTGCACCATTGGTACTTTGTTGACAACTAGCTTGAGGTAGCTATCAAAAATAGGGGGGGGGGGGGGGGGGAGGTTAGCCATTACATAGCAGCTATTCCCATTCTCCACCCCGATCATAGCCACAACTCACTTTAGTAAAGTAAAACACGCCCCTAAGGAATGATATTCAAGAGACATTTTTGGTTAATTTCAGAAGGCGACCAAACACATTTTCAATTCTAAGTTTCTCTCCCCTTGATAATGAGTTCTTTTTGTTATTAATCCCAGTGCAATACTTTGGTGAAAGATAAGCAGTTTAAAAGGAGAGGGATTTGGAGGCAGGGCAGGGGTGCAGCTTTCTCTTACAATGGATAGTAGCCCGAGTTGCTATCCGTTTAAAAATAATCAGTTCAGTTTGCTCAGAAAAAGTTGCTGTCTTAAGCTAACTGAGTAACTTTATCTGATTAACTTTAACAAGGGATTTTCATATCTGAAGATTTAAGCGCTTACTCAGCTTTCAATATTTGGTTACAGATGTCCAGATAAGTTACTTAGATCTTTAATCAGATCTCCCATGGCTGAATCTACCTTATGTCTTCAGCAGAAAATGTACCTAAATTTAGGAACCTAAGGCCCAACATTCAGCCCCTACAGTGACTAGCCACCGGTGCTGAACTTTAAACCCAGATATCCAATTCTGGGGCAATAACAGGGCTGCGGCATTGACTATCTAGGTTGTCCAGATTGCCGTGAAGCTTACTGGGCAGCAGTGATATATCAGTTGCTGCCCGGTTGGCTACTGCAGTGAAAGTGAGGCCAGTGTTTCCTGCGCCAGACTTTCACCACATGTTGCTAACTGGGCAGCGACTCATATCACTGCTGCTCAGTTTGCAATGGGTACCGCTGCGCAATGCTCCAACGCTAAGCGGTTAGCATCACGGAATATAGCATGTTAGTGACACTGGATGTCCCACTGAGCAGGATTTGAATAGTTTTTGCAAACTGTGTAAATGCCTTGGAATAACTCTCCCCCCCCCCCTTGAATTTAGGCCCACTATATCTTTGTCTAGATTTAGGTCCCTACATTATGTCCCTACTGTTGGAAATCAGTGCTAAATACCTAACATTTTTCCCGATCTTAATTCCACCTCCATTTAGGATCTTATATGTAGGCATCTAGTGAATTTTAAAAACAGTTAATTGGGACCCCTCACCCTTTGAATAATGATCCCCTAGTGAATTAGGTTCTTTACCTGATGTCTGTTTTTCCTCTCTCTAGATACCTATCACACTGCATATGTGACAGAAAACAAGCATGAAGGTCAAGACAGGAGAGAACTGCAAGATTAAAGCATTGTTCTCTTTAAAATGGATTAACCCCAACAGTCTAAGCACTGAGCAACGATCTTTTGAAAAACTCCAGTTTTGAAAAGAAACTTACAGTTTCGCTTGAAACCTGCTTTTGCAGGCAATGTATCTCTGAACCTGCGACTGGTTGACTCCATAAATGGCAGTCCAGGTGAACGTGCCACCGATGATAATTGACCAAAAGGTGTGCCTTTTGCAAGGGATGAGGGTTTTTAAAAGCTATAGAGAAAATAAGAAAGCACAGAATGACACTTTTCTCATCCTTATGAAACTCTAGAATTTTATATACTCGAATATGGTAGAGAGTACCAAACCGGAATCGCTGTGCATTGACATACCTACCCTTCAAAGCATCAACAAAAGCCAGTGTTTGTAACTCATGAGCTTTGAGTCTCCCAGGGCTAGTTTTCAGTGTGAAAACTTTCTACAGTTCAGCAGAATACACTAACTGAACCTTTTCATAGTCTAGAAGAAGCTTGCGATCCTGTTTTCATTCTAGTATTTATAGTAGTTTTTGGGGAAGTTTACCTAAAGCATGCTGCCCAGGTAGCAGGAGGCCTACGCTAAAAAAGCTATGCAACTTGGACAGTAAGCCTCTGGGCAGTACCTGGGCGGGAACATGGACCTTCCTGCCATGGCGCCATGCTGATGTGCTTGGCAGGGAGTAAACTACCGCCGCGCACAATGGGTGGCATTCATTCCCCCCCCCCCCCATGCAGTATTAATGCCATGAGCAGTGCTAAATTCAGGGGGACAGCTGCATATAGCGCAGTACCCTACATTAGTAATGCAAACCAAACCCAAGAAATGAGGTCTAGTAAACATGCCCCTTACGGTTTTATTTCAACCACATCGTGCCTCAAATCAACAGATAAACAAATCAAGGCTGTCCACAGGTAACTCCGATAGTCTGGCGAAAAAATCCACATAACGTTATGAAGATAAAATATCTGTATAACTTCATGCATTGACCATTGCACTGAATATTTAGGACCCGAGAGTCGAAAGGCTTTACATGGTTTTAAAGCCCTGTAAACTGTAGTAAATGTCTTGGATGGGAATATTCAACAGCACCTACATGGTTAGTGCTGTTAAATATTCCGTCTATGTTCCCCATGCACTCTGATGCTATTTCAGTTAGCATTGGGGTGCTTGGGGGTGTTCTGGGATGGAGCGGAGGCAGGGAGTCCCGTGGTAACTGGGTAGCGGCCAATATTGGACCGCTACCTGGTTAGCCATCCATGGCTAGAACTAGGCATGGATGGCTAACTGGGTAATGGTCCAATATCGCTGTACCCATATCAGGCTCTGCAGATGAATTCCCCTCGGTGCCCAACCCGGATATTCAGTGCCTGTTGCTGCTGATTGAATATCCAGGTTTAGAGGTCAGTGGGTAGGGCTATGCGCCGGACGCAGCGCACAGCCCACCCAACTCAATATCGAGCCCTTAGTTTTGTTATTTAGGCTGGACTGCAGTAAAAGTTCATGACACTTACTCCCAAAATTTCAATCTGTCGCCATAGTACGCATCATTTATAATAGTGTCAATTCCACCTTGAACCACCACTGCACGTATGATAACAGATGCAAAGCCAGCCACCATGATGCCAATCTGAAACACATCTGTCCAGATGACAGCCTTCAGACCGCCCTACATGGAGCAGAAATAGAAGTAAGCATGCAGAATAAACCTGCTGTTCAACTTGAAAGGACACTGATTTTATACTTTATTTATATTCCATCACCAGTCTGTTAGAAAATATTCAAGAATCTAACAAATTCAACTTAACATATGAATAACATTACAAGACATATTGTATGTAACCCAAATATAATTACTTCAAGGCTACATTAGAAAAAAAGTCTAATATGCTCTAAGTACAACTCTTCTTCTCTTCCCTCTTTTCCTATGAGCTTATCACACAGCAGCCGTCTGGTGGAATCTGGAGATTGTTGGAGGGCAACTAGTATCCAGAAGAATAACACAGAGCAATCAAATGTTATCAGAAGAAAATATTCAATTCTTAAGAGTATAGAGCAGTATATTTGGCCTCCAGGGAAAGATTTCAACAACCAGCTTTTGAATTGCTTAGTCTAAAGATCTGCTTATAAGCTATGGTACACGACCCAGATTTCTGAAATTTTTCTGAAATTGTGATTATAAAGAGTACTGGGGATTTATTTATTTAAACTTATTTTTATACAGCCTGATTCTGTCTTGGACATACATGCCCTCTCTATGCCTGGTCTGCTCCGGACGTACAGAGGGTGGCGCGATTCTGATCCCACGGGATTAGATGTGCCCCGCAGGATCAGAATCGTGATCAGGCCTGAACGTGCAGTCCCAGATTGCGATTTCAGCTCGGCATGCACATACAGGCCTTGCCCGACTAACTCAATCAGGGCTTTTAATGGAGCCACGGTGCCATGGAGTGTGGTTGCCCTCTGCCCCTTGCCACCCTTCCTAGCCTTGGGCCTGCCGATCCTGCAGAATCAGGGAAGTTATTCCACCTCGGTGGTGGAATAACTTCCCCGTTTCAAGTCGCCAGCCCTGGACGTAGAGGGCTGACATTAGAATTGGCCCTGTACGTCTGGGGCCGGCGATCGCCCACTGCCAGCCTTAACGTTGCCGCCAATCCTCCCCTTTCCCACCCTCGTCTAACTTCCCCATACAATTGGTGGGGAAGTTAGATGCAGGCAGGGAGGGCCATGTCCCGTTGGGATGTCTATACCCACTATTCATGGGACAGAATAAAACCCCATACTGTCTTTCTACTATTCAAGGTGGTTTACAGGTAACAGAACAGAATTACTGCAGGGAATGCACTGTTGTACAGGGAACGAGAACTTTTAATTACAAATAACCAGTACAGTGAACAATTTAAGAAGGATAAGCATTACAGGAACTATTTTAACTATGTACAAAAGTGTGTGTGAGGGGGGAGGGATTGTGGAGGGTCATCTTCTCTACACCCTCTGGACATTTTGTGGCCAAAGCAAGCACTTTCCTGATGCCTATTCATGCCTGGAGCAGGTCTAAACTTGGATGGGGTCACAGATGTCCCAGCATTTCTGAAATCGAACCGAGTCATCTAAGTCTATTGCATCTCCCCAAACATGACCTCCACCATGCCCCGGCCTACTTAAAAGTCCCCACACCGGAGATGTCTCTAAAAGCCATTTGTAAAATGGCTCTAGCGACGCTTCCGTGATTTGGATGTTCAATGTTCAAATGTACATTTTTGGTCGTCCAAATCACAACTAAGGTTTTTTTAGAGTGAGCCCCCTTAATGTGTGCTCAATTGATTTAAAGCAAACTAACTCTGAATTAACAAGCATTAACTCGATTTGTGCACGTTAAAATTCTCTAGTATATATAGCATGCTTGAAATGAACTGGAAAATTACAAAAAATTTGGAAAAACAAAAATGAACCCAATTTATTTTTGCATGTGCATATCCTTAGGTAGCATATTTATTTGCCTTTTTTCAGCATCGTTCACACTAACATTCAAAAGCACTATTGAAATCGAACCCCCCCCCCTCCCCAGCTAGAACACTATATTTCATTTCAACTTAGGCTGGTTGATATGAATTGGCAGTAGGTAGTGGAGTGATGATGGGGGCACTGACAGACTAATCTGAGTATGTCATCAGTTTTTATCATTAAGATTTGACTGTCTTCAAGGATCAGTAATCTAGTTCTTTTTCTTCTCTTCTGCATATATATATGAAGATAGATTTATTCATTTTTTTACTCAAATCAGCAAAGGGGCCCTTTTACTAAGCATCACTAACCAGTTAATGTGCATTATAACATGTGGCAACTGACCACAGTGAATGCTAATGGGTGGCCAGGCCTGTACCAACTGCTAATATGCATGTTAACTGGTAATGTGGAGAGTGGGCAGGTTAGAGGCAAAGAGGCCAATTTCATGCTGATTGTGCCTGACCCGTCGCGGCGTTCAGGACTGGGACAGACAGAAGTTGTACCCGATTCTGATCCCACAGGGGCTAGAAGTCCCCACGGGATCAGAATCAGGTGCAACCAGCCTGGCCGTTGAGGCCTAGGCTGGACATGCAGACTGGGCTCCAATTCTGGGCTCCTGGATGTCCAGCACACTACCTGGCTAACTCAGTCAGGCTCCTGCATGGAGTGGCAGTGGCCTGGCGTCCTGTTGCCATGCCATGATCACCAGCCATCGGCCAGACCCTTCTTTTCCTGCAGCTCGACCCCTGATGTTAACGTACTCAGTCATGCTGGTCACACCCGACAGCTAATGTGAAGACACTGCAAATACATGTTGCGTGCACAGCCTTACTGGGCCTTAGTAAAAGGATCTCTTAATTTGCTATAGGTGCCAACTCTTGAAGTGGTATGAGCGCTTGAGCACTCCCAATATTAAGCAAACTCTTTAGCTGTGTCTAGAGATAGGTAATTTGTTTTGAGTTTAGCAGTCTAAATCATTTTTCAGACACTGGCTGCTATTAGAGATTGAGCCCTTAAATATATCTAAAACAATTTATATTTCACCAATGAGACAACTGAACCAAATAATTAAAAAAAAAGACTTGCCCTAGATTCCAAAACCTGGATCACAGATCATGGAGACTGCATTTTCTTTTACTAATAAAAATGCTGTTAAGCAGAGATCAAGAGGCCATATTTTTTTTCACTGAACAGAGGGACTAGTTACTTACCATTGTGCAATAAAACGTGCAGACAACTCCAGTGGAAACTATTGCCCCCCACAGGTTAAACCCTGTCACTGAAAAAAAACCAAAAACATCAAATATTGAGAAATATCAGCGTGTTTGAAATACATCTATGGGCAATTTGCTATATTATAGTGCTTTATCTGATAATGAAGGGACTATAGTGTTTCTGAAAGCTTTCAGCTTTTACAGCCATTATACAAAAATGTTTATTCAATTTTTAATGCCACATTCCAAAAACAACTGAAGATAGAAAACGGCGAAGAAAATATCCTAACCCAACTAAGAAACAAATGGCCAGCCCACCTACTTGCTGGTTTCGTTTTCAGAAAGATTTTCTAGTAATGCAGCCACAGTTTTTAGGGTTTTTTAAAAAAATTTAATCCAGATAGTCACCACTCTGGACAGTGGCTGGTGCTTAATTTTGGGATACTGTGGTCAGCATTCAGCACTCCATATAGCGGTGATTTTTAGCACCGCTGAATGGAGAATTAGTTGGATAGCCATTTATGACAGCTTTTTGCTGTATGAGCTTTTTGGCTAACTAACCATGTTAGCGAGGCTGAAATTTGCCGCTATATGAATAAATAGCAGCTACGCCTTCGCTGCAGCCCCGGACCGTCCTAGCGCTATCTGGATAGTGTCGAGGCAGTCAGAGAGTATATGAGTGTCACTATCTGAGGAGTGTTGCAGAATATCACTCTCGGCAACACGTATCTGGTTAGCAGATAAGAGCCTTTGAATATATTGACCCCTATGTTTCCTGATTCTGAACCTGGTACTCATTAGTTTAATTAGCCTCCACACATATACAGCTACGTGACTGGGTAATCCCTGACTGCGAGCTTTTATCTGGAACAGCTTCTCCAAATATTTCATTAGCTTCTTTAATCACTGTTCTAAAGCATGGTGATTAGACACTCAAAACGTCCCTGCCAAACTGCTGTTTCCTACTCACAGTACAGAATGTTGGAACAGTTTTCTTGTTCCTACCCTAAGAATATTAAAAAGAATAAAATGTCACACCCTCTTCTTACCTTGGTTCAGAGCCAGGGCAGGAGCATAAATAACAATTCCAGTATATAAAACCTGGGGAAAAAACATAAGTCTAAGACATTTTCAAACAGCATCCAGTTCAGCTTAGGGGTGTTTTCCTTGCAGTGCCGTGGTCGTAGGTTCAGGGGGGCGGGCGTGCATATGACGTTTTAGTTGTACTTTCTCTAACTATGTTCTTACTGGCATGATGGCGCACACAAATTTCTGTACTAACTGTGTGGCCTGTGATGGGCAGGAAATGGGTATAAGCTGTGCATTTCCACTTACCACGCTCTGTCACTGGTGAAGTGCGGATGCACTTACCAGCACCTGCTAGGAGGCAGTAAATGAATCCACACTCTGGATACGCCCACCATGTGGTAAAGTATTTTTCTGTGTGGTAACTCTATGGGAGCATGTTGGGAATGCCCTCAGCAGTTAATAAGCTTTGTATTTGGTGCACATTAATTTATGGGCATTTTTTCTAAGATCTGTAGTTCACCACCTGCCAGCCCCAAACATTAGTGCGGGACTGGCGTCAGACCTGCGCTACCAAATGGGGGTGTGCATGGCATGTCTCCATGCAGCTAGCATGGGGCAGTGCCGCCCGCACACAAATCCAGTAGCCACACCGATTGATGCAGCGGGAAGTGCACCCATGCTGAGATACTGAGGGTGAGCATGTGCGAATGATGCCCGCGCAAACTGCAATGGGCAGCCACAGCCCACAGTCCTCTCCTAACCCACCTACTCTCCTCGCCAACTCACACTAAGTGGTTAGCATGGTAGTTTTACCACAGCTACATTTTTAGCACATAGTAACGGTTACCACGGCATGCTTAGCATGCAGTAAACCCCGCATTTATCATCAGCACACTTTATCAAACATGCCCCTCATGCACCTTAAGTGCAAACCTTTACCATACTTTAAATTAAAAGGGCCCCTTAGTCATCCTGCAAAGCTTTGTGTTCAACAAAATATAAGTGTGATCACTTTCTGGAGCGGGAAATACTGTATAGTAACGTTAGAACCAAAAAACGCTCCACTCTTCACCACATGAGGTATATATTTCTTGCAACTGGGTCTCAGACTTGTACGGAGCTAATTTCATGGGTTTACAGACAAAGCTTAGACCCACAGCTCTCAATTGCATCAACGACCCATAAATGTTGCTGATGTTCAAATGAATAGTGCTAGGCTCAAGACAGATAATTTTCCCACAGAGAGTCTAACATTTTAAAAGTGGTACTTATCTGAACGAGCTAATAGTTCCCCAACGCCAACCTTCGCGCTGGTGCGTTTCACTCTCAGGTTTTTTCAAGGGGATTGTGTTCGCACTACGCCGGTATTTCACACTTTCAAACCGGTCGCTGTCTTCTGCATTATTCATTGAAACAGTTTTTGAACGCCAACCTTCGCGCTCGTGCGTTTCACTCTCAGGTTTTTTCAAGGGGATTGTGCAGAAGACAGCGACCGGTTTGAAAGTGTGAAATACCGGCGTAGTGCGAACACAATCTCCTTGAAAAAACCTGAGAGTGAAACGCACCAGCGCGAAGGTTGGCGTTGGGGAACT
Organism: Ichthyophis bannanicus; assembly: GCA_033557465.1. Taxonomy (NCBI): domain Eukaryota; kingdom Metazoa; phylum Chordata; class Amphibia; order Gymnophiona; family Ichthyophiidae; genus Ichthyophis; species Ichthyophis bannanicus. The sequence continues at coordinate 476,354,430 of CM066037.1, read as the reverse complement.
ATTAGCTCGTTCAGATAAGTACCACTTTTAAAATGTTAGACTCTCTGTGGGAAAATTATCTGTCTTGAGCCTAGCACTATTCATTTGAACATCAGCAACATTTATGGGTCGTTGATGCAATTGAGAGCTGTGGGTCTAAGCTTTGTCTGTAAACCCATGAAATTAGCTCCGTACAAGTCTGAGACCCAGTTGCAAGAAATATATTCCTCATGTGGTGAAGAGTGAAGCGTTTTTTGGTTCTAGCGTTACTATCCTGCAAAGCTTGACATGATCATCATTATGAGGGCAATTTTCAAAGCGATTTATGGATGTAAAAAGCATTTTATCCATATGAGTTGATTGTCAGAAAGCTGCCTTCTCTCATGCAGCTAAAGTCCATGCATTGTTCTACAATGTGTTTACGTTTAACTGCAATGAAAGGAGTCTTTCCTAGAACAGAAAAACCAGGCACATGAATGGCATTTTCGAATTTTCATTAGCACCTGTCCAGCAAAGAACGCCTGCTTAAAAAGCAAGTGCAAGTGACCACTGCAATTTTCAAAGGGAAACTATGTGTATATGTCCCCTTTCAAAAATGATGCAAAACATGCAGGTAAAAAATGCACAAGGACTTTGCCCCAGTGAAGGCGCTTTGAAATGTAATTCTCATTTTGTATAAAGTAACAGTTGTGATGTTTGTCTGTTTGTCCATTCAATCAAAATCCATGAGACGATACTGCCACCTTGTAGCCACTGAAAATACTGCAAGCTCTCACATTTCTTATGATTAGCATGTACTAATCGTAAATAATGAATACCGGTAGTGAAAGGAATAAGCTGCAAATAACATATGTTAATAGAAGCACATGGAAGAAAGCCTGATCCTGTTGGTGGATGCCAATAAACAGCAAAGCAGAGAAGGAGAGAGATGAGAGGAATGGAAAGAGAGAGAAAAAGACAAGTGGAAAAGAGAAGGGTAAGGGGAGGCAAGGGCAAGCAGATTAGGAGAAGGTGAAGGGAAGGGAGAGAGGAAAGAGAAAGGGGGAGAAAGAAAAGGATAAACAGTGGATGAGGTTCACAGAAGGGAGAAAAAAGGGGAAGGGAAATAAGGGAGGAGAAAAGCGGAGGTGAAGGAATAAGTGAATAGAGAATGAGCGGAGGAGAGGAAGGGGGACAATGATGTGTGAGTATTTTGGAGAAATTGCAGAACTGTCAAACAGCCTAGTTCCATGAAGGAATACTTTTGGCTACTCTTGGTTTTAGTAAAGCTTAGGTGACTTTATTTAGACGATTTGCCAAGCAAATTTTCAAAGGTTTTGATCTAGCTATTTAAGTCATAAAACCAAAGAGAGCCATGCTGGTTCAGACCAGTGGCCCACAGAGTCCAGCATGCTGTCTCCAACAGTGGCTAGTCCATATCACAAGGAAGTGCCCAGTAGATCCTAAAAAGAAAGAAGTAAGAAGTAGAGACACTAAAGTCTTTCAAGTTAATGATTAAAGAGCCTGTCCTCCAGAAACTTGTCTAAACGTTTTTAAAACTCATCTATAGTTTTAGCAAGAAATTCTATGGCTTAATTTTGCATTTACAGAAAAATTATTCTGTTTGTTTTAATTCTGCTGCTAGCTCGTTCCATGAGCACACCTCAGTGCCAGAACTATTCAATGGAGTCAATAAGTTTCTTATTGACTTGTTCCATACCACTTACTAATCTGTTATGTTTTTTTGAAGGTGTTAATAAACAGGTAGACAAAGGTGAGTCGGTTGATATTGTGTATTTGGACTTTCAGAAAGCCTTTGGCAAGGTCCCTCATCAGAGACATTTGGCAAAACTAAAGAGTCATGGGATAGGAGGCAGTGTACTACTGTGGATCAGGAACTGGTTAAAAGATAGAAAGCAGAAGGTTGGGCTAAATGGCCAATTTTCCCAATGGAGAAAGGTGAATAGTGGTGTACACCAGGGATCTGTGCTGGGTCCGCTGCTTTTTGACATATTCATAAATGACCTGGAAAGTGGAATAACGAGTGAGGTTATCAAATTTTCAGATGACACAAAACTATTTAAAGTTGTTAAAACCCAAGAGGATTGTGGAAAATTGCAAGAGGATCTTGATAAATTGGAAGACTGGGCATCAAATTGGCAGATGAAATTTAATGTGGACAAGTGCAAAGCTATGCACCTAGGGAAGAAAAACCCAAACTATGGTTACACGATGCAAGGTTCCACATTAGGAACCACCACCCAGGAAAAAGATTTAGGCGTCATTGTGGATAACATGTTAAAACCCTCAGCCCAGTGTGCAGCAGCAGCCAAGAGAGCAAATAGAATGCTAGGTATCATAAGGAAAGGAATGGAAAATAAAACAAAAGATATTATAATGCCTCTATACTGTTCCATGGTGAGACCGCACCTTGAATATTGTGTGCAATTCTGGTCGCCGTATCTTAAAAAGGATATAGCGTTATTAGAAAAGGTTCAGAGAAGAGCCACCAAAATGGTAAAGGGGACGGAAGGATACTCCTTTGAAGAAAGGCTAAAAAGGTTAGGGCTCTTTAACCTGGAAAAGAGACGACTGAGGGGAGATATGATAGAAGTCTATAAATTAATGAACGGAGTGGAACGGGTAAACGTAGATCGACTGTTTACGTTATCAGAATATAGGAAGACTAGGGGACATGCAATGAAGCTACAGGGTAAACTATTTAAGACTAATAAAAGAAAATATTTTTTCACTCAACGTGTAATCAAACTCTGGAATTTGTTACCGGAGGATGTAGTAAAGGCTGTTAGTGTAGCTGGGTTTAAAAATGTTTTGGACAAGTTCCTGGAGGAAAGGTCCATAAACCATTATTAAGAAGGGACCCAGGATATCAGTGCTTGACCTAGTACAAGCATTGCAGAACCTGTGTCTTTTGGGGAAACAGCTAGGTACGTATGACCAAGATTGGCCACTGTTGGAAACAGGAAACTGGGCTTGATGGACCTTGGTCTGACACAGTATGGCATATCTTATGTTCGTATGTTCACCAGTGAGCACCAGCATGCCAAGATAAGTTCCTCTTGCTCTCTATCATCTCCCGTACACACCCTGAGTCTGTTTCTTAGCTCCTTTTGCTATGAACAGCCTGTGATGTGTTCCATCAGTATTCCAATACATGCTGGCCATCTTTATCCCATAGAGGAGAATGTGGCCCATTTTCCAAAAGAAGCAGGATGCAAAATTAGCCAGCAAAAGCTATAAAAACTACAGAAAAATCTCAAAAAGTCTACTAACATCTCAGGGACTAACGGTGGGTGTTCTTTTTCATATAGCCAGTTATATGTAGATGGATTCCAGTCCCTTCATATCACTGTGTTCTAGGGTAGACTAGTCAGATCGATTGTAAATCATCCACATCTGTATATCTCTTCACTGCAATATGATAGAAGCATCTCCACTTATAAGCGTCTCTCTCAACAGTAATATCAGAGTTCAGGATCCAGGATAAGACTTTTGCCACCTGGAACCTGGTAAAGAAGTTTCTAAATGTTTCACCTCCATCAGTTCGAACAGATGAGAGTTTATAATGTTCTCCATCGTTCAGGTGACATGACAGATGAAACTATCTGCAGGATGGGCACAGAGCTAGACCAACAACTAGGCAAACTAGGCGTTTGCATAGATAGCAGCTTTTGAGGCACGGCAAAGAGCAACTACAATCCAAACAAGACAGTAGATCCTGGCAGCCACACAAACCCAAGCAACCATCAGTGCGTGCTTTTGCCTGCAGGAAGAATGGGCAATAGGCAAATAGTCCATTTATTTTATTTATTTACATTCTCTTATATACCGTGCTATTCTGCATCAGTGCGGTTTACATTGAACAAACTGAAATTACATTGAACAGGGCATTATAACTTGGAGATAACTATTTTACAGGGAACATGGGCTATGGAGGGTTAAGTGGCTTGCCCAAGACCACAAGGAGCACCTGTGGGACTAGAAACCCCAGCCCTTCCGGCCCAAGGTTGCTGTCCTCTAGTGGGATTTGAACCCCTGACCTTCCAGCCTGAAGTACTTTGCCCCCAACCACTAGGCCACTCCTTCTAAGGAGCTTTTAGAAATCTCTCTCCTTATCTAGATCATTTACAAAACTACATTTAGTATTTAAAAACGTGATGTGAAAATATATATTTGTATAGGATTGTTCTGGGAGGGATGGTGTTGAGATGATTAAATTGAGTTTAATAATCAAAAGCTTGCGGGGGGGGGGGTGCGAGGGGGTCTAAAAGCTAATTGTGAGGGGCCACAAGGCTGAAGTTTTGCCTAGGACCCCTAATCCCCTTGCAGCAGCTCTGGATGGGAAGAACAGCCTCAGAGGTCGTTCTGCATCCCTCTCCCAGTGACTGCTACTGAAAGCCAGACTCGAAGAATCTCTATGCTGGGAAAACCTGGAGTAGCAGATTTCCTCCTGAGATATGTATTTGCTGAGGAAGAGAGAAGTTTGTCACTGGGGTATGTTTGGTAACTCCGAAGGTTAGCCAGACAAATCCCTCTGAATGTATACCTCCTAGCTTTCTGCACAGTTCATAAATTCAACAGGTTTGGGTTTGAAGTTGACTTATTACAACCACAAAGATTTCTGCAGTGAAAATTGTTTTAGATAGCAAAAAATATGGAAATTTGCCGAGTAAAGATCAACTATTAAAACAGAATGGTACTTTAAATGCCTCCTATTAGTAGTCTTTCCATGGACACTTTTTTTAAATGAACGAGGAAGGATATTTATATATATATCTGGAATAGCAGAAAGAAATTGTATACTAATCTCTCAAGAAAGCCAAATGGTTTGAGAAAGGATTAAAAGATTATCATAAAACCACCACACAAAGGTACATTTGTGATTCACCTGTATACATCACAATAAGGAAATATATAGATATTTATTAAAGGAAGAATATTATAAGAAACTTAATAATGATCCAGTTATATAAGACAAAGAAGAAATAGATGTCATCATCTCAGTAAACATTAACTGATGGATTAGTAAACAAATTAGTTGATTCTCCTGTGCAGATTCTAAGAGCTTTGAACAATATGCATTTCCAAATGTAGTCCTCTCTACCTGCCAGGCACAGCCCTACTGTTTAGAGCAACGGAGCCTGGACTGGATTCTGAGACCAGTAGCTCTTCCTCAAGTTGCTTCAAGTACCCAGGGGTATGTCCCTCCGCTAACCACACTGTGCCCCACCTCATTTCCTGGGACTCTTAGGATGACCAATAATAACAACCACACAGTCTTCCACAACAAAATAAATGTTTACGGAACAACTACTATTTATATGTAATATATCTATGAACCCAAGGTCATTAAGTGCCCTAGTGTTCAAGCAGTATCGAGTGAAATGACCTCTTTTCTGAAATAGATTGGCTGCATAAAGAGCACTGGTAGGAGTACCATTAATCCCAGTCCCCATATATAACTACTGAGAGTTTTTCTAACTAGCTCCTGACAAGGAAAACAAGGGGAATAATTGTGATGTCATAGAAGTTAACGAGGATTGTTTTGGAAGGAAGATTGTCTCTCTTACTTTCTTTCTGCCAAGAGGCTGCAGAGTGGAGTCCTGAATATTGGCTAAGGACCAGGGCAAGAGAAAATAGAGGTTGAGCCAAGTTACCTATTTCCTACCTCTCAAGATCTATAGTTTAAGGGGCAGAAGCCTCAGGTTGAAGGTTGACCCTCACCAAGCCAACTCGGCTGAGAGGCAAAAGGAAAGGAGAGGTGCTGTATATGAAAGAGAATACTGTCTCCAAAAGAGGATACCTCACATCATTCTTCAAGTACCTGTGAGAGGAAAGGCTTAGTCTATGTGTAAGATACTGCACAGCATCCTAGAGTCAGTTGTTGGGGAGTTAAAGAAAATAATGTGCAGTTGGAAGAATTTGTTTCTGGTGTCAGGGAAATCTAGACCCACTTAAGGGGAATTAATTATCTAGATGTCCCCATGGGCTCAGAGAAATCCACAAATGAGAGTGTATATAGCGTATCATTTATTTATTTATTGATTGATTGATTTAACATTTTTTATCAAAGCGGTTTACATAGAACAGTAAAAACAGCAGCTATTCACATTTAACAATTGGTAATTCTTTGCAACATTTTAGAACTATTTACAGAAGGTTGATGCTTTGCTTAATGAGGCAACTTGTGTGAAAGGGTGGGGATTTATTGGTGAGGTTGCGTGATTTCTGTGGTGTCAAAGTGTTCTGAAAATAAGTGAGCTTTTAGGGACTTTCTGAAGTCAGTGATATCTGTGTTTGCTCTCAGATGGTGAGGGAGAGAGTTCCACAGCGATGGGGTATAGAATTCAAATACTCTGGGTAGGGTAGACTGTGAAGTGTACATAGATATATGAGCTGTTGAGACAATGTTTAGGTGTTGCTTCCTCCTTGATTGAGTGTTTGGAACTCATTTGATTATTCCGGTCAGACATCCGGCTGACTGGTTGTGTAATATTTTAAAAGCCATCATTATGGTCTTGTATTGGAGGGATTTTAAGATAGGGGTGATGTGGTCATGTTTTTTTGCATCTGTGATTAATTTGGCCGCTGTGTTTTGTGGCAGTTGTAGAGCTTGGGTTGCCCATTTAGGCAAACCTTGAAGGATGAGGTTGCAGTAATCTAGATTAGAACCTGGCAGACAGAGCGGAAATGGTTCTGGTCGAATAGGGGCCGTAGGTTTTGCAGGATCTTGATTTTGTAGTAGGTCTTGGAGGCGGGCTTGTTAATGTGAGATTGGAAATTGAGCCTTTGATTTTACTTCAGTCTTAACTGGAATTGACCGGTTACCTATTAATAGATTATGAGGGGGGATGAATCATGTGGCGATCCATAAAGAAGAAGAGGAGAATTCTACCATAGAATGTCCCAGGAGTAGGAAAGAGGAATAAATGAAGAGGAAGATCCATTTATTTATATATTTATTTATTTAACACTTTTTATATACCACTTTCCTGGGTAGTCAAAGTGGTTTACTTAGAACAACAAGGTGAACTCAAGTTCGGATTACAATGAACTATTTAGGTATAATCAACTTGGAATAGTGCGGGGTGTAACAATAAGGTGAACTTAGTGTATAGAACAACAAGGTGAACTCAGTTGGGTCGAAAGTACAAAAACCTTGGTAGGTACAGATCTCATAGGGTATGGTGGGTGGGATGTTTGGAGTGGGTAAGGATTGGAGAAGGATTGACCTGATATTGTCTCTAGGCTAGCAGGGTGCATTTTTATGTTTAGCCATTGGTGTCGTCCCACGGTGCTCGGTGAATAAGCATGTTTTAAGTCTTTTTCTAAAATCTTGAAATGCTTCAGCAGATCACAGAGGAGCTATATTTGGAGAAGCCTTTTAGTGAGAAGAGAAGTAAGGAGAGGAGACTACAGAAGAAGACCTAGGGGTCCTTTTACTGAATTGCAAGTGTTACAGTTATCATATGGCAACTGCCCACCTTACTGCACAGTAACTGCAAAGCTACTGTGTTGGTATGTTCCCAACACATTCCATGTAGTTAAAGCAGAGAAAATACATTTAGCGTGTGTTCAGTACATTACAGATAACACAGATCCACTTAACATCACTGACTGAGGCCCAGTAAATTACCATATGTTAACTGCAATTTGCAGTCCACGCCCACATGCCCGTTTCCTCCATGCTATATGAGAATTCGCAAGTACTACCACGGCCGTTCAGCACACGCTAATTCTGCATTAACTGCTTAACACGCTTTAATAAAAGGTCCGTTTAGTTAGTTTAAATCTCAGCTTCTGAAACCATATCTCTTTTTTTTGTTTTTTCCCATAGTTTAGTCTTCAATGTGGTGTCTGTGAAGTAACAGATGAACTGTCAGTTTTGAACAATTCTAACAATTTCTAATCATGCTACTGAGTTCATCTTTCTTCTTAGAAATGGATTGTATAAATAAGATCAGAAGACACAACAGAGGTTAGAGATCATTTGTAGTGTAGACATAGAGTCCCCTCCTCTGTGGGCACGTCTGGGACGTCTGGACGGCCTTGCCTAAGACGGGGCCATCAGTACCCGATTCTGCACCATGGGAGCAAGACACTCCCACGAGTGCAGGATCGGGCGCAGAGAGAAGGTCTGGCTGCCCCAGCATTACCGCGGGGACGTCCTTCCCATGGCACCACATGTCTGCTGCCCCCTGGGACCCCGGTTCCCCGCTGCCCAACCATGATGCCCCGATTGGGTGTCAGGGACCCACCTGCTGCCTCAGAGCACTCATGGAGGGCCTGGCTTTTCATACAGCCTTATTGGCAACCACTTAAATATAAGTTAACATTACAAATTCTAAAATATCTGAAGAATAACGTATTGAAAAACTTACCATTTCTACAATGAATATTAGTGTGCCAAGGATACGCACAACTCTATTAAATCTGAGTTCCAAGTACTGTAAGAGGCAAACATAGAAAACATTGATATTAGTATTTTCAAGCACTTATAATGAAATTAAAATGTTATTTACTTTGGCATAGGGTGCAATGGAGTGGAAATGGTTTTGCATAGTGAGAGCCATGTAAATGCAAACACAATTTTCTGAAGAGTGCACACATACCATTAGTGGCATGAGTAGAAATGGAATAGACTCGACATCGGATCACTTTAAGATACTGTCATCTACTGTGAAAAACCAGGTGATATCATCCATAGTCTCTGGTGTAGGCACCGATATTAGGAGAATGCAAGGGATTTTGTGCTCATGTTGTTTCGTTCCCATATCTTTCATTTTCTTTGGCGGGGGTGTATTTTAGTGCATATTGTTTTCCGAAAACTCAGCAGTCCGTTTGGTCCCCTCCCACCAATTAAACGCATAGCTGAATTGGAAATAAAGCCCCTCTTGTACCATAGTTGTGATATGTTCTCTGTAACCACCTTCTGGAAACCATTGTTCATTTTAAACCACCCCTGATCGATGGAAGAAATGTTTAAATAAATAAATAAAACATGGTTTCCGTCATGACTATCCACATCAAGGACATCTATGTTCCAAAAATCAGCTGGAGACATAGACGCCCCTGACATTTTCTGCAATTTCTGTCCTAGGGCATGGCTTACTAAAGTGTGCTTTAATGTACATGTTAATGCAGCTAAGACGTGTTATTAATAAAAAGAGCCCATTGCAAAAATGCGACCCATGGTAAATGATGTGTTCATACGTGTTTGTACACAGTAATTTGGCTTTTAGTAAATCTATCCCTTAGTTGTCAGGAAAGGCAAGTTTAGAAATCAAACATAAAAAAATGAACAAAATGTTTATTCTTACTTTATTTTGTTTCCAAGCAAAATGAAATAAAATAAGAAATAAAAGCATTTCCTATTGCATTTCAAATGGAAGCACATCCATAACAGAGATGCTGACTTGTTATTTACAAGACCTGTATAATTACTCCTTCTGGAAAAGAAGTTGTCTTTATATAAATCATTGGCCCGATATTCAAAAGGGTTTATATACGTGGAGGGCAATTTTATAAACTCTTGCGGAATTAATGCGCATTAGTATGCACATAGTTGAGGCCTATTTTATAAAGTGAAATACGTGTGTGCTTCACTTTATAAGCTAGGGGTGTAAATGGTCAAAAATGTGTGCCAAATCTAGGTGTGAGGTGCTGGCCCTCAGGCTGGTGTAAAGGTTTTCACCTAAATTGTTAAAGAATGCACGCAAGTTACAGTATTTTACAACCTACGCTTGTACATTTGTGCTCCACTCAAGCTCTGTCCATGCTCACAACAAAAGTACGCACCATTGGCCCGATGTATGTACTTACAGAATAGCACCAGGCTAAAGTACGCAGTCATAGGCCCATCCATGTGTGCAAGTCATTAAAAAGAGGTGATCTGTGCGCCTTGATGATGATATTCAGCTACTATCCATGTAGCTATACGGATAAATTCAGGACTGCACAAAGGCGGTCACCAGCTAGTTGCATTGCAGCGGTGCTCACCACTGTATATGTATATTCAGTGCCCCCACCTCCATGGCGTGGAATACATATAAAATATTTAAACAGCAAGACTAGTGTTTTAAAAAAACACTGACTGCTGTGTTTGAATATTAAACTGAATATGATTGTCAAGTCATGTTTTATAAAGGCTGAAAGTGAAGTCGTGGTAGACAATATGTACCAAGGTGGAAGGCAGGATATGAAAATCAATAGAACAGGCTTTTTGATCATGAACATTGTTGCCCTTGATACAGACATTGGGGCTTAAGTACTAAAACTCATGGCTGAAAGTACTTAGCATACAGGAATTAAAAATGTAACATGCAAGCTAAAATCTCAGTGGGAAGCTTCTAAATGTTAGCTTATGCCTGTAAAACAGGTTCAGCCAGTTCCATTTTCTGGGATGGCGCCAATGGAGCAGGAATAAGTTGGGATTGCTCCTGTCCCCTACTGACAACTTAGGTGTAAGAGGTAGCAGAAGGCTCATAGGGAGTTTTGATAGTAAAGATAAAAGGAAATGACACTGAAATACTTTCTTCTCAAAACGGATATTTTGCTTGTGTTTCTGGACTGTATAATTATGCTGTCTAACCCCTCTCCTTTCTGGGTGTTTGATTAAACTGCAGTGTAGCTAAGAGCTTTTGTTAACCAAAACCCCCTCACCTATTCCCTGCCTGCTCTCCCCTCTCCTACCGTGTCCTTGTTTGCTTTCCTCTAAAGATGGTTTATAGGTAGGTTGGTTTCTTGCTGTTTCAGTTAATTAGGTAAATTGGGCCCATCTGCGATTGGGCCCACTATCCAAACTCTGAAAACCACATCTCCCCTGGTTTTCCCACATTCCTATTTGTCTAGTGGCTCTTGGATGGATTCTGGGGTCTGTGGAGTGAGGCCTGTCTCTTTTCTGTACCTGTGTAGTCATTCTTACTCCAATTAGCACTGCACGGATACCAGGAGATAGTTCATATGGTGTTCTGCTGTCTTTGAGAACTTCCCTCTGCCTGTTCTGCTCTGCTGGAACCACCTTCTCACTCCCTCCCTTCCTCAGTACCGGAAAAGTGCACATTCTGAATCCATGAGCCTGTGTATCTTCTGGCCATCACTTTTCTTCAGTAGAGCATCTAATATTAATCACCTTCACATCCTCCCTCAGCTAGGACTGCCTTTCCCAAACATGCTTCTCATTAGTTTCTAGCACATAGTTTGGCACAACTGAGGCTGCTCTTGGACATGCCCTTCTGCTCCATTGCTAAATCATCACTCTGTGCCTTCCAGCTTGCTGCACCAAGGGCATGAAATAACTATGGGGTCGATATTCAAAAGGACTTACCAGGAAGCAGGACCTGCCAACCGGATAAGTTCCAGTGAAAGGGAAATTCAGTAGCCGCTGAAAGTTTCCTCTGACTGCCTGAGAATGATCCAGATAGTACCAGGGCAATCAGTGGGCAGAGCTGAGGTAGACACAGCATTTATCTAAACGGCAGTGATTATCAGCACCACCATCTGGATAACTATCCACATGATTTATGACAACAAAAAGCTGTCTTAAGTACTATGCAGCTTGCCTGTCCGGATAGTGTTCATGCTGACCACTAAATCTAGATATTCAGCTGATATCTAGATGCCCATGCTGAATATCCAGATCTTTTTTTTACCTATGGCGGCCAGCATTTCACAAAAATGTTGACCACTGTGAGCTGAACATTACCCATCAGTCTAGCTTGCCTGCTTATTTCTGGAAGGGGGGGGGGGGCAGAGGCTAAGAAACTCTTATTGGCAGTAGGGGCAGGGGGGCCAATTCAGCATTAATGCCCACAACATTTGGGAGGCACTGCCTCCCATGCCGACCCCAAAATACTCCTATGATATTATCTCCTGTATTTATTGCAAAACTCAGCTTGCATCTGTTCATAAAAATCAATATTTAAGAACGGGTTTGCAAGATTTTGCTTTGCAACAGCTCATTGATGTCTAATTCAAATATATATCCAAGGGTCATGGTCTATTTGTGAAACATTACTTCAAAAATGGCTATTTTTAGCAAATTGTTTCATAGTAGGTACATTATAGGGCCCTTTTACTAAAGGGTGCTATGGTGTTGTACCTAACATGCCAATAGTGCCCAAACCATAGTGCATTAGGTGCAATACTACTGTGGTAACTGTTGGGGGCATGGAAACAGGGCCATACCATCCATTGTGAACTAGGCAGCTGCCTAGGGATGCCCTGGTGGGCAGCATGGCAATCTGTTCTTGCTTCCTCGAAGCTGCAGTTGAGCAGCCGCTTCACCTCCACAGTGGGTCTTAGGGCACCTGCATGTGTGTGCGCAGTCACAGCCTGCTGCTCTTGCCCCATCCAACATAAAGTTGCGATGGAGGGGGCAGGAGCAGCAGGACATGTAAACGCTCATGTGAGCGGATGCTTTAAGGCCCACCATACTGTTTCATAGAAGCATGGCGGGATCATTGCGCTGCCCCTTTCCTAAAGTGAGAGGCTAAATGCCGAGGATAGCGAAGCAGCATCGTAGGCCAGGCAGCTCAGGGGCAGTCGATGGTGCAGGGGAGGCAGCAGCAAAGGGGTTGGTGGCAGTTACATGGGGGGGGGGGGAGCCGAAGAATTGTGTGCCTGCCTAGGGTGGCAAAATCTTTGGGCTGTCCCTGTGTGGAAAACATTTTCTTGGCAGTTAACGTGGAGTTCTGTACCCTAACACGACCTACAAATAGCATGGGTACCATAAATGTTGGAAAGGCGGGCCACAGGGACCCTAGTCCCACCAAATCTTTGCTGCTGCAATCAGGGCTTCCCCTACTTCGGCACATGGGGATCTGATCTCCTGCAGACAGATGTAGGAGAAGGCCAGCGATCGTGACCTGGCAAGCAGCAGGCTGCCCGTGGGGATCCCATCCACTATGAGTAGAAGTGCGCTGTGATGGTGACACAGATCCCTCCAGTCTGTCAGTGAGAGAGCAGATCCCTGGAATTCGGCTAGCCGAGGGGCAGAGCTTGGCCCCCCCCCCCTCATGGAACATGGCATTCTGATGCCTCTGGTGGATGCATTTAACTTCAGCTATTGAAGTGTTGTTAGGTGAACATGCGCTAATTGCAATTAGCACATGATGTTTACCCTGCGCTAATTGTGCAATGCTCACGTGCCCATTTTCCACCCCTAATCTACCCCCTTACCATTCCAACATGCAATTCACAGCATGGGAATTGGCATGCGCTAATGGTCATGGCCCCACAGTACTATCAGCGGGTGTCCCGATCTGCCTTCAGGTCCAACAAAGATGCAGACACACCTGCAGAAACCAAGCAACCAGGTGAGAAGCAAAATTAACGTTTATTGTGGTGAAATGCTACAAAGTCACAAACCCGACATGGCCATGTTACGGCACGGCCTTCATCAGGGTTACAGGACTCTGAAAAACAATGTAATAAAATAAAAACATGAGAACCAAGTAAAGTACTTACACAACATTAAAACATAAAAGGAACAAACACTGAGAACATATGAATACATATTTAATTGTGATAAATTAAGCTTTTACTTCATCCCAATTAAATATGTATTGAATACGATCAAATGCTTTTTAATAATTTTTCTAATAATCCTTTTTATGATTTTTTATATGATTTGGGGTATTGTTTTTCTTCTTATAAGCTTAATGGATGTTTGCAAAGGGTGCTTATTTCTCTTGATCACGTCCTGTTATGTCCTATGGGCAGCGGGCCTGTGCTCTCTGTGCAGCTCTTTAAGACTGACATATCAGCTTCTGAGCCTCTCAAAGCAACAATAGTTACTTGCTACATTTTCAAAGCATTTAATTTGCTTCATCATGACTGCAGTAAAGAAAAAATAATCTAACATGATAAAAGGATCCAAATTTATTTTAACTTCCCATTCAGTTCACTTCTCATGCTGCTGTATTAAACACACACTGCTGGGTTTAGAATCAGTGTTTATCTAGCTAAAGAATAAATTGACATACCTCCTAGGTAACTTAAATTCTCGCCTGCATTTATAAATAAGCTTCTTTTTTTTACTCGTTCACTTCCCTGTAGTTTTAGTGCATACCTACAGGACTAAATAAACTTAAGGGTTTTTCCCCCATTATGTATCTATGGGAAAAATGCTTAGTAGGTCCTGCCCAGAGTTTGAAGAGGATTTGTCTTAATTTTAATAGGGATTTGCTGATAGCTAGGGGGAAAACCAAATCAGTACTTCCTGGTTCTTAGGGGCACAGTTGCTGGATTCTCGTTATTCCATGGTCATGACATGGCAGAAAAAGCTGACCCTTGGTACAGGATTTGCCATTTTCTGCAAAATTGCAGAAAAATAGTAAAGCGAAAGGAGGAGGAAACTAATCTGAATTTCTAAGTGCACATTTTTTATATTTACAATTGTTGTTGTTGTGTGTCGTTGAGTCAATGTCGACTCCTGGAAACCCATCCCCTGGTTTTCTTGGTAAGGTGCGACCGGTAGTAAATTGCAGGCCTATTTTCTGCACACTAAGGGGGTCATTCTGATACATGAATAATGGGGATGTATGTCCAGGTTGGACGTGTAACCCCCACTATTCGCAGGGGCTGTATTCCACACCTGTAGCTTCCCCCATTGTGCGGGGAGCACTGGACGGGGGGCGGGAGGGGGCGGTACGGAGGCTGCACAGAGACAGAGCAGGGGCATGGCTAGGTGCCTGAACATACAGGGCCCTGTACGTCTTCCAGCACCCAGATGCATGCCCAGCTTATTCCACCCTGAGGGTGGAATAAGTGCTTGGTATGGCATAGGATCGTGCCACAGCACCCCCCCCCCCCCCCACCTGCACTGTTGTTAGACACAGTAGGAATCCGACATCCCGATCCTCCCCATTTGGGCCAGCAGAGGTGCAAGGTGAGTGGTGCAGCCCATGGCAATTAGAGACCCTGGGCTGGTGGCCCAATGCCATTGCACACGGATGCCATGGCTCCCTCTCCTATGAAGTGGCGGCCAAGCAGGAAGACAGACAGGCTCCTGTGCGTACATCCCCACTAAATCAGGGGAGTGCCAGGATGTCCAGGTCCCCGATTCGGGGGCAGAATCAGGTACATTTTCCGCACATCCAGTTTTGGCACGCCAGTGTGGCCGGTTGTATGGGAAACAGAATTGGCCTCCACAGCTATAGCACCTGGCAATCCACATGGTCTAAGGATCTGTTATTGATTGATATTTCTAATACGTACAGGTCTATTGTTTCTGTTTTTTTCTGCCTAGGACGTCATCAGGCCAGTGCAAGAATAGGAGGCGCTCTAGACAAACCTATATTCTTGTCACCCCCCAGTCCTGCCCTGGCCTCCATCCCAACTCTTACCGCTACTGCTGCTACAGCTGTCATGCTTCTCCGGGGCCTGCAGTGGTGACAATGACAATAAAACAACAAAAAAGCTATTTGAAGAGCCTGAACTGCTGCACGCTGGTGCTGCACTGTAAAAGACCAGCCCCCCCCCCCCCCGAAACAGAAACTCTGCATCGGAGGGGGCAGGACAGGCTGAACTTTCAGAGTGCAGCACCATCATGCAGCGATTCAGGTTCTGCTGGGTGCTTCTTTGTTATTTTATTGTCATTTCTGCTGCTATTGCAGGTCCCGGAGGGGTGTGACAGCAGTGGTAGTGGCAGGAATGGGCCACCCTCTAATTTGGCTCTCTAAGTGACCACTTAGTTCACCTAACGGTGACACTGGACCTGGATACTATATACATCTACAGGAATCTCATCTGGGTTTCAGAAGGTGGCAGACGTGGCATGAAGCGCTCTTCCTACCAACGAAAGAGAGGGAAGGACAACTGGATCGGCCAGCGTGAGAAGGTGAGAAAGAGAACTTGGGGAAAGAGATAGGAAAAGAGAATGGGAGAACTCAGGAAGGGGGAGAGGGGAAAAGGACTGGGTGGTAGAGAAGAGAACTGGAGAGGAGAGATAGAGCTGGAAGAAAAGAGGGGAATGAAAGTGAAAGAAAGCAAGCGGAGCAGATGAGGGAGGGAGACAGAGGTCTGTGAATATGGGGCAATGAAGCATGAAGCAAGGAAGTCTAGAGATGGTGGGCTAAGAAGGGAAGCGAAAGAAGCCTGGTAATGGAGAATAAAGAAAAGGGAAGGTACTGGTGTGGCAGGCAGAAGCAGGGGCGGCCCAAGGGGGGGTGCAGGGCCATGTGCGGAGACTCGGTGCGGGGCCTCATTTGCATAAGGGCCTCATTTGCATAAATATTTGCATAATGTTACCTTACACTAACTTTTAGTAAATATGCCTCTTAATGAGTGTATGGATAAAGAAAGACTAAAAGATTTCTACATTACTATAATCCAGTGCCAACTGCCAGGCACATTAGGAACTACTACAAACACTGCCCATTTAGAACCCATAGCAAACCTGCCGTATCATAACAGCACTACCAGAACTCACAAAGCACCATACTCTACCAATCAAAAGGCAACACTGCAAATATTAAACCAATACATTTCAGAGAATAACAATACATGACCTACTGGGGAAAGAGAACAAGTGACAATGTCAAATAGGAATTACATAAACAGAATAATACCTCAGCTCAGTTACACATGCAGAACATAGACCATCAGCAAACAAGGAATCACAATTTAGAAACAGGAAGACAATAATTAAACTGGGAACCCCAAAAGCCCAACAACACTGTAGAAATAAAACTATAAATTAATTTCCTCTTATACTAAACAAAGCGCAGACGTTAATGATGCACATTTCCCAGAGCTGGCATATTTCAGTTAATAAATTCAATAAAGAGATATTTTTCTACCTTTTGTGCATTACTTTTCAGTTGCAATTGCTCCAGCCACTTTCTTCTGGTTTCTTCATGTCTTCTGCTAACTCTCCATCATCTGTTGTCCATTTGTCCTTTCTTCACTCTTCTAGTTTTTTCCATTCTCTCTCTATATCTGCTTTAACATACTAATCTTTCTCCTTTTGCTCTTTCCTCATTCCTATTTCATCCACTCAAATTTTACCCCTCCATCCTCAATCCCCACTTACTCTCCCAATATCCGGCCAATTGTAGATTTGTCTTCCCTCCCACCCAAAATATTTTTCTACTCTCCCAGCTCTATCCCATTCTAATCCTCCCCCAACATCAGCTCCCTTCTAGTTCCAGCCCCACCCAGCATCCGCTCCCTTCTAGTCCACGCATCAGCCCATTTCCAGTCCTAGCCCCCCATAAGCCCATTTCTAGTCCTATCCTAGCCCCACCATCAGCCCATTTCCAGTCCTAGCTCCCCCATCCGAGACTCTCCATCAGCTCATTTCCAATCCCAGCCCCCCATCGGCCCATTTCTACTCCTTTCCTAGCCCCACCATCAGCCCATGTCAAATCCTAGCTCCCCTCCATTCAGCCCATTTCCAATCCAAGCCCCCCATGAGCCTACTTCCAGTTCTAACCCCTCCATGAGTCCATTTCAATCCAAGCCCCCCCAACAGCCCATTTCCAGTCCTATCCTAGCCCTCCATCAGCCCATTTCCTATCCTAGCCCCCCTCACTCAGCCCATTTCCAGTCCTAGCTCCCTCCCCTCACAGCCCATTTCCATTCCAAGCCTCCGTCCCCATCAGCTATTTGCAGTTCAAGCCTCCTTCCACTCAGCCCATTTCCAGTCCTAGCAACCCCCCAGCCCATTACCAGTCCTAGCCCCCCCATAGCCCATTACCAGTCCTAAGCCCCCCATAACCCATTACCAGTCCTAAGCCCCCCCATCAACCCACTTCCAGTCCTAAGCCCCCCATCACCCCATTTTGTCTTAGCCCCCCATAGCCCATTACCAGTCCTAACCCCCATCAGCCCATTTCCAGTTTTAGCCTCCCCACAGCCCATTCCAGTCCTAACCCCCCATTAGCCCATTTCCAGTCCTAGCCCCCACCATAGCCCATTACCAGTCCTAACCCCCCCATCAGCCCATTTCCAGTCTTAGCAAGCCCATAGCCCATTACCAGTCCTAACCCCCATCAGCCCATTTCCAGTCTAAGCCTCCCCACAGCTCATTCCAGTCCTAACCCCCCCATTAGCCCATTTCCAGTCCTATCCCCCACAATAGCCCATTAACAGTCCTAACCCCCCCATCAGCCCATTTCCAGTCTTAGCAAGCCCATAGCCCATTACCAGTCCTAACCCCCCATCAGCACATTTCCAGTCCAGGCCCCCTATAGCCCATTACCAGTCCTACCCCCCCATCAGCCCATTTCCAGTCTTATCCCCCCCCATAGCCCATTACCTGTCCTAACCCCCATCAGCCCACTTCCAGTCTTAGTCCCCCCCATAGCCCATTAGTAGTCCTAACCCCCCATAGCCCATTACCAGTCCTAACCCCCTCCCCTCATCAGCCCACTTCCAGTCTTAGTCCCCCCATAGCCCATTAGTAGTCCTAACCCCCCAGAGTCCATTACCAGGTCTAACCCCCTCCCCCCATCAGCCCACTTCCAGTCTTAGTCCCCCCCATAGCTCATTAGTAGTCCTAACCCACATCATAGCCCATTATCAGTCCTAACCCCCCTCCCCCCACCAGCCCAGATAGATTAAAAAAGAAAACTGGCTGCTGCTGCTGCCGCCGTGGCAGCGGCAGAATCAAATGTCAACGCAGCGGGGCCTCGACTGCTCGGCAGAACCTCCCTAGAGCATCAGCTCCCGAATCCCTCCCAAAGCACGGACTTTCAGAGCCGCGAGAGTTTCCCTTTCTTCTCGCGGCTCTGTTAATCTCGCCGGGGCTGATGGGATTTCCCATCAGCCTCGGCGGGATTAACAGAGCCGCGAGAGGTCAGAGAAGCTCTCGCGGCTCTGAAAGCCCGCACTTTGGGAGGGATTCGAGAGCTGATGCTCTAGGGAGGTTCTGCTGGGCAGTCGGGGCCCCGCAGCATTGACATTTGATTCTGCCGCTGCCACGGCGGCAGCAGCAGCAGCTGTTTTTTTTTAAAAAAAATCTACGTGGGCTAATGTAGAATGTTTTTTGCACGGGGCCCCCTGAAATGCGGGGCCCTGTGCAAAAAACATTCTTGCTCAATGGACGGGCCGGCCCTGGGCAGAAGAATACAAAGGGATGGGGCAGAGAAAGGAGAATGGGGGAGGGGATAACTGGGAGAAGCTGGGGAGAGAGCTAATTTCCTATAAAGGTTTGCTAGCCAGCTCATTTGCATGGGCAGCAAATTCTTCTTCATAACATGCCACTAACCAGCAAGAAATAGCTTTAATTAATACATTTATCTTTAAATCTCATCTCATGGGACTTCTAATGCAGACCCCATATCATTTTGATAGACTTCTTCCACTACCACCACTACTAGTACTGAGCATTTGTATAGCGCTACAAGATGTACGCAGAGCTGAACAGACATGTAAGAGACAGTCCGTGCTCATCAGAGCTCACAATCTAGTCAAGACAGACAACACAGTAGGTGTAGACATGGGATACAGCTAGGGGGTGTGGTAAGGGAACACAAAGGTCTGCAAAGCTGCTTTAGTAGGAGTACTGCCACATTCCATTTATCATTAATTTGGAACACTGGGCACCAGGCACAGAAATGATTATAGTCACTGTAAGGAATTTAACCTGTGAAGAGCCACACATGGGATGTATAATCTGAAAAGTCTAACCACATATATCATCAGTGCTCCTATCCGTTTACGTAGTGCCATGCAACTTGAAATGTTTCAAACGATAACTACTATGGGCGTCATTCTGAAATGCAAATAGGTCGCCTGGACAAGTGGGATAGACGTTTTGCTCGCAAAAATATCTAGACCTCTATTCTGCAACCACGCAGCCCTGAATGTACAAGGCACTAAAACGGGGATCTCAGAAAGTGGACGGGAGAGGGCGGAACAGGGGCGTGGCAAGCCAGGGAGATGTATAAGGCAAGGCCTGTGTATGTCCTGAGTGTATCCTGCAGACGTGTAGGTTATACCAGCAGTACGTGGAATAAGGCCAGCACTTAGAAGATTCTCTACTCTGATACTTTAAGCATCCCATAGTGATGAATAGCTATGACAAGTCTGTAGTGACTTGGTGTGTCTGCTGTCTGGGAGAGCAGGAGATGCAGTTGAAAAGAATAGAATGTACAGGTGGGGGATGTTTGTAAGGTGTGGTACCAATAAAAACACCCCCACAGAAATATAAAGCACTGCCATAATCCTTATCCTGGCTTTGCTGGCATTTGCCGTTTGTGCAAAAGGGGCTATTCTATACTTCCCTAAGAATCCCTGTGTTCGGAGAGATGGGACTGTAGATGTAGGGATGGTATTTTAGTTATTATGGAGCCAAAACGTGTTTGGCTATGAAGTGTGGTCCTGAGATGCCCTGCTATCATGTTTACCAACAGTTGTTGATAGGTACAGGGCATAGTTTTGGCAGGGGTATGCTATTTGTGACTGCATGCAAGAATGTGTGTGTCTGCGTGTGTCTGTGTGTATGTGTTATGAGGACTGCAGGGAAGGCCCTGGTGTGCTGATCTGCAACTCTGGGGGGATATGTATGCATGGCCAGTACCTGGACCATAAGGCTGACCGCAGCATCACAAGGTGCCAGTGTGAATGGGCA
Organism: Ichthyophis bannanicus; assembly: GCA_033557465.1. Lineage (NCBI taxonomy): Eukaryota > Metazoa > Chordata > Amphibia > Gymnophiona > Ichthyophiidae > Ichthyophis > Ichthyophis bannanicus. Next base: position 476,333,873 of record CM066037.1, on the reverse strand, counting down.
GTAACTTCTGCACAGCTGCTCTGCAGCAACATATCAGGGCAAGTCCCTGTCAATGGTGGGGCACTCTCGGAGTGGGGGCATACTGCAGTGTGGACAGCGCTAATGCACCATCAAAGGTCGCCATCATTTTGCACATTGCCAGGACAGATGATGGTGCTTTTGGGCATGTGTTACTTATATTTGCACTGTTGCTTGGGCCCATCCTTCTGGTTTCCTATGAATGACAGGGATATGTTTTGACATGTAGCTGTACAGACCCATTTCAGTTTTTTCGGGCCCGTTCTTAGCATTGCACATACTGTTTTCAGCAATGACCACCGAAGGAATAACAAAGATGTTCATCACATGCTGTGTATGTGTGCTACAGGGTCTGTCAGGGCAAACATCTCCCTTTCCACGCACATATATAATAGCTTTGGTGTACTTAGGTAACTTTGTTTTGTTATGGGCATGCAACAGCCTAATATATATAGCCTGGGTTGCATGACCTCATTTATTTATTTTACATACCGTGCTCTTTAGAATCAGTGCAGTTTACATGTATACTAACAGGTACTTTTTTTTCTTTTCTTGTCCCCGAAGGGTTCACAATCTAAGTGTACCTGAGGCAATGGAGGGTTAAGTGGCTTGCCCAAGGCCACAAGGAGTGGCCATGGGACTAGAGACCCCAGTCCCTCTGGCCTGAGGTTGCTTGTCCCCATGCAGGAATTGAACCCCCAGCCTTCCAGCCTGAAGTAACCTGTCCCAACCACTGAGCCACTCCTCCCTCTGTTTCATCAGTATTAATTAATTTATTTATTTATTTAACAGTAATTTTAAACCGCCTTATCATATTAATCAAGGTGGTATCACAGCAAACAATCGGGTAAAGTGAGTGTGTTAATCATGCAGTGAGGGTGCAATTTAGTTGAGTGTGTGTTGTATCGTGTGCTAGATTGGGGTGAGCTATGTACAAGGTGTGGTGTGTTGCGTGCTAGAATGGTTTGAGCTATGTACAGTGTGGGCTATATACAGTGGTGCAGTAAAACATTATCTGTACAGGCAGCAATATGTGCTGTTATACATTCTCTTAGGTTATGTGATGTGTCCATAGTGTTCTATGAACAGCATGGTTTTTAGCTGTTTTCTAAAGTCTTTGAGGTCTGTAGTTGTCCTCAAGTCGTCTGGTAGTTTGTTCCATATAGTTGGAGCAGCCATGGAGAGAGCTCTGTCTGTTGTGTCCTTGCGTGTGTGTTTGAATTCACCTGGGGTGCTGACTCGGGCTGGGGGTCGCGTAACTAGTTAGCATGGAGGAGTCTCGTTCGTTATCGGCACAACACTGTCAGTGTGAGCATCAGCTTCGGAGATGTTTGCTTTGCCAGCGGAGGTACAGCCACACAGAGATGGGAAGCATCACAAATGTCTATCTTTTCAGAATATGGCGAGCACAGGGACGTACAGGCCATTTGCTGCAGTTTCCCATGTCCCATTACAGCCGTGTGGGCCCATATTTCCCGAAACATGTTGTTCGTGCTGCACCGGAAACGTATATCTCCCTGATTCCAGATCCATGGGCACATCTCTCTCTGTGATTTCGGAATAAGGTATCTTACATGTCTGTTTTCACTTTAGACGTTTCTGGTGACCGGACATGCACATTATGGAATTGGGCTGTATGTGTGCAAGATGCTTCAATGTCTTATATGTTTAGTTAGGCAGCTAAGTGTCACCAAGTCTGGAATTCCCTAAATCCACATGTACAAAATTATCCATTCAAATGGACCAGATTTCTTTTATTCATAAAAAAGCACTTGTGTGGTTGGTACCACTACCATCTGCATAAGCACTTTGGAATATTAACCTCTATGAATCTCAGTATAATGAAACTGTATTCATCCCATAAAGCTTGCAAGTCCTCAGCTTAAGATAAGGGATATTTTAAGAATCCTATTGCAGGGTATTTTAAGAATCCTATTGCAGGGTTTTCATTCATTCTATGTACCAGTAATACATAATGATAATTTATATTGTGAATTGCTCCATGCAAAATGGCATCTCAACATCAAGATAAACAAAATGCCTTATCTTAGATGTCTACCGACTGAGACATGAAATTAGAATCTGTCTTTCTGAAATTGTCTTTGGGGCAATTTCTCCAAATGGGTTAATTTTGCACGTACCATGACAGTCACGAACCTCACTCCAGCCTAAGCCAGGTTATGTAGAGTATGATCACAGTCTCTCACATTTACTGCAAATGCTCACTATAGTGCTTGCATCGTGCCAAAGAGAGCTTCCTTCTGGAGTTCATAAGATGTAATATGCATAGGCAACTTGTCAAGGTGTGACTGGAAATTCCTCTTGATCAGGCCCATGCACCCAATATAATGCAAAATATTTCTGTATCTTTTTGCCGCATTTTCTTGGTATTTCTGGATCGTTCTGGTATTTTTCTCCTTTACCACTATGCCAGGTTTCCTCGCATCTGGCTTCATATCCATTGAAATGGTAATGTCTCAAATTATTACTTACCGATGCTTACTGATCTGTTTCAGATATTCAACTTGATCGAAAACTGGCTGCTGGATCATGATATTTTTAATGCAAATCATGAAAGTTGGGTTGGACCACATTTTATGATTATCATCTAATCACTCTTCTTGAACAATATTGCTTGTCATGGAAATCTTTTTCCCCTTCCCTATGTTTTTCCCTTCACCTTTGATCCCCTCTTCCTCAGCAGTAATGTACAGATATCTGTAGTAGCCCTCACTGGTCTGACAGATGTTTCTTACAAGACATATCCTTGATGTTGTTCATTGATCAGCAAGGGCCACCACCATAAGAATTTAAGAAACATACCAGAAAAAGACCACACGGCCTATCTAATCTGCCCTTCCATCAAGTACAATAGTGCCCCTTTTTCCTTTAGTAATCCTCTGTGTTTGTCCTATATGTTTTTGAATTCAGATACTGTCCTCGTCTCTACCACCTCCACTGGGAGACTATTCCACTCATCTACCACCCTTTCCGTAAAGAAATATTTCCTCATATTACTCACAAGTCTATCCCTTTCCACCCTCATCCTATGTCCCCTTGTAGCAGAGCTTGTTTTTATACATTTATGCCTTGGATGTGTTTAAAGATCTCTATCATATCTCCCCTAACCCACCTTTCCTCTAAAGTATACATATTAAGATCTTTAAGTCTGTCCTCATATGCTTTATAACGAAGACCACTAACCATTTTAGTAGCCACCTTCTGCACTGATTCCAACCTGCTTATATCCTTTTGAGGGTGCGGTCTCCAGAACTGCACACAATACTCCAAATGAGGTTGCACCAAAGACTTATACAGAGGCACTATCACCTCCTTTTTTCTGCTGGCCTTTCCTCTCCCTATACACTCAAGCATCCTTCTGGCTTTCATAGTCACCTTTTCTACCTATTTAGCTACTTAAAGATCATCAGGCACAATTAAGCCCAGGTCCCACTCTTCTTTCATGGACAGAAGTACCTCACCCCCTACACTGTTCAGCTCCTTTGGATTTTTTGCTGCCCAAAGGCATGACCCTGCATTTTTAGCATTAAATTTCAGCTGCCAAATTCTAGACCATTTATCAAGCTTAGCTAGATCCTTGCTCATGTTATCTACTCCTTCCTGGGTGTCTTATTTTATTGCAGATTTTGGTATCATCTGCAAACAAGCAAGCCTTACCCAACACCCTTCCGCAACATCACTAACAAATATGTTAAAAAGAATGGGACTAAGGACTGATCCCTGTAGCACACCACTGGTAACTTCCTTCTCCTCAGAGTGAGCTCCATTTACCTGTACCCTTTGTTGCCTCCCATACAACTAATTTCCCCCAAGCAGTAACTTTAGGGTCCATCCCTAGAGTGCTCAGTTTGTTTACAAGTTGCCTGTGCAAAACGGTGTCAAAGGCTTTACTGATGCTCTCTCTGCCATACTGGGTCAGGCCAAAAATCCATCAAACCCAGTGCCCTCTTTCCAACAGTGGCCAATCCAGGTCACAAGTACCTGACATTTACCAAAAGTAGCCAGGTACATGCTACGTATCCCCAGGAATAAGCAGTGGTTTTCTCTTGGCCTACCTTAATAACTGTTTATGGACTTTTCCTCCAGGAACTTGACCAAACCTTTTTTAAATCCAGCTACATTACCTGCTTTTTTCACATCTGCTGGCAACAAGTTCTAATGACTAATAAAACATTGAGAGAAAAAATATTTTCTCCTATCTGTTTTAAATATATTACTTTGTAGCTTCATGGCGTGTCCCTTAGTCCTTGGATTTTTTGAGAGAATAACAATCAATTTGCGTCTACCCAACCCACTCCACCTAGGATTTTATAGACCTCTATCACATCTCCCCTCAGCTGTCTCTAACCTCTTTAGCCTTTCCTTTATCGTTTTGGTCAACCTTCTCTGTATCTTTCCTAATGCCGCTATAGCTTTCTTGAGATGCGGGGACCAAAAATATACACAGTACTCAAGGTGCAGTCACACCATAGAATGATACAGAGGCATTATGACATCCTTTATTTTATTTTCTATTCTTTTTCTTATGATTCCAAACATTCTGTTTACCCTTTTGGCTGCTGCTGCCACACACTAAACAGAAGATTTCAATGTATTGTGTACAATCACGCCAAGATCCTTTTCTTGAGTGGCGACTCCTAACGTGAAACCTGGTATTGTGTACTGTCAGACGGCTGCCTGGGTGAGAATCTTCACAGTCTTGGCAAGTGCATATATCTATATGATTTGCAAGGTATTGTGGGCAATGTAGTTCATTCACACCAGACACAGCTGCAGACAATAATTTAGTTGTGCTCTTGGGTAAAGCCAATAAGATATTTATTTATGGGGTTATTTCTCCCAACACAGATATGCTTGGTAGCACATAAATCAGGTTACTTGCTTTCAGTGTTAACTTGGAAAAACAAAGTCAAAATCAGGAAAACAACAAATGAAAAGCCACAAAGCAAGAAAAAAACTGTTCTTTTCAGGTTAACTTCTGATTACTTCCCACATAGATTCAGAAGTGATTCTCTCCTAGCTCACAAGCAATTAGGTAAGGCTTAATTGCTAGCAGTCACCAGCTGAAACCCCTTAGTTGGCTTGCCTTCCACTGTGTGGGTCAAATCCTGCTTCAGGAGCTTTTCTGAGTAGATTAAAGAACAAATTTGTATTTCTTTGTGATGGTTGCTGTACTTTATAACAGAAAGTTACCAACAGAGTTTAGATAGAGAGCAGTCCATATAAACAGGATCTTCATCTGCTATTATTCCCCCTTGTTCAACAAGCATGGCATGTTCAATATCATGGATTGGCACAGATGAATCTCTCAATGGAGCACTTTCAGGAGAATACTTGTTTCCCTGCTGTCTTTCAAGGTTATAGCTAGGGCATAGATCAGTGTTCATACCTGAGCTTCCATTGCTGTTAGAGTTCCTCTCTATATAGCCTGGCCAGTATGTAGTCCAGTTCTTATGTCCAGCCTTCCAATCCAGATCCCTGGACACTGGATCTCTCTTCACATATCTTCTGGCACAGGTCTTAGGGTCCCTTCCACATGCAGCCGTCTCCCTCACAGGTAGCCTCTGGTGATTCCTAGCTCTGCAGCACCATTCCTCTGGCTTTCCCCAGTCCAATGGTGTATGCTGGCCCTTGGAATACCTCCCAGTATACGTACTGCTTTGGACTCTTCTAGACCTCTCAAAGGCTTTTCTCCTCTTTCTTCCAGAAGGTTTCTTTCCCTCTCTGTCCATCCAGTTTGGCTTCTGCTTCTGATGATCCTTCAGATGAAACTGAGGATCCTTCTCTGGATATCCAAGGTGATCATGAAGATGGTCATCTGTAGAATAAACTCTACTCTTATTCTGCTTAGATGAGTGCTCCTCCCTAACACAGCGCAGCTGTGCTGAATCAGGCCCTGCCCTTTGAGATGAGTGCTTAGGGATTACCTCATAGCCCTCCTGATTGAACACACGTTTCCCCACTTCAGCTCCTCTAATGGCTGTTGGAAACCTGGTGCATTCTGGGACTGGTAGTCTTTTATGGGAAAATTCTGCTTTCTTATTTCTACCAGAACTGACAGGTTGCTTGTTCAGAGTCACTTCACCTTTTCTATAGCTCCTTCCTGAGCTATGATAAGCTTCCTTATCACAGTACCTATAGTTTGGGTTGTTCTTCCCTACATGCATCACTTTGCACTTGTCCACATTAAACTTCATCTGCCATTTGGATGTTCAGTCTCCCAGTCTCAACAGGTTACCTGCATTTTCTCCCATAGCAGCAGCCACATTCCTTCCTTCCCCAGGCCTGAGTGTAGCACCATAGAATTAGGCACTAGGCTGACTGGCCCGAAGAGAAGGGCAATCCAAACGCAGATCCTCTTTACTGCAGTGCATAGAGTTGCAACCTGAGTTGCATGGCTAGCCTGTATACAAATCTTTTACAGTATTTTTTGCCTTTAAGTAAAAGTCTGTGGAGCATGAGACAATTAAGTAGAACTCACAGTTATGATTCAGTGATTCAACAATATACAGCATTACAATGAATGACTATAATAAAAATGGCCTCCATGATTTACCTCTGGTGTGTCCCTCTGAGACCATAACATTAGAGCAGGGGTTCTCAACCCAGTCTTCAGGATACACCTAGCCGGTCAGTTTTTCAGGATAACCACAATGAATATGCATGAGAGAGATTTGCATGCAATGGCCTACATCCTGAAAATCTGACTGGCTAGATGTGTCCCGAGGACTGGATTGAGAATCCCTGCATTAGAGTAAGAGGGGCAATCCCCCTACAAAGATCAATAGGCGCCTCCTCCTTCTTCTTTTAAGCATCCCAGAGTCACCTTGGATCCATCTCCTTAAGGATGCAAAACAACCCCCTCCCCCCTGCCCAACAGGTTCCTACTCTGCCTAGTAGAAAATGCGCCCCGATGATAGGTTCAGTATGGAAAAGATGCCAGTCAACTATCAAATACATATATAGTATAGATTTCTTATGTATCTTGCAGCAAACCTGGACATCTGCTCAACAGCAGGTATTGTGGCTATAGCTAATTTAGAGATAAAATTGCTGTTCTTCATTCTCTTCCTTGATTCATTCACATACTTGCTTTTTCTTTTTATTTATTTATGAAAGCTTTCATACAACTATGTTGACTACAGTCATTCAAGGTGGTTAACAATTGGCATAAAAACATAATAATCAATTATAGCAACTAGCATGTTCCACCTATTCCAAGCATAACTTGTATACTCACAAATCTGTTTCCTGGGGAGAACTCATCACAACTGGACATAAAGCTCACCAATCTTGCATATTTGGATCAGGACAGCTCCCTATATGTATCTACAAATGCTACCTTACACATCTCCCACTCTCTCTTTAACGGGGAAAGGGCACAGATTTTTACTGCTTCTTGTAACATCTTATCTTTCCATGTCATCAAACAGTAGCATCTCAAAAGAGATGAAGACCAAAATGGTCCATCCTATCTGTTTATTATATCACCAAGACATGTATCCCATTTGCCATAGCCTTAACAGTTCCAATAACAAAATTTCCACTTCTGTATTTTTTCTTAAGGTGTATACATTCTACAAATAAAGAATGTTTGCAATTTTTCAAATGAGATGGCAAAAAATATGAGACCAGTTCATCCAGTTTGCAGGCGTTTGTGGTTAAAAATCCAATTAAAGTTCTGCAGCTTAAACTACAGTATCTGGGTTGTTATGCATTTCTTAAGGCCATGATGAAATATCCCTGTTTCACATTATGGATGAGCTTCTCTTCAGTGTCTGGACTCGTCAGACTTCTCAAAGCACCCAGCACTTCAGACCAACCTCATACATTGGTGTATCAGAGAAATGCAAAATTAATGAATTAACTAATTTAAACACAGCTGCTACTAGCATTATTTTGCCTCATTTAAAATTTCCATTTAATATATTGACAGTGGCAAAATAAAACATACAGAGTATGGATTAATAATGGCCAGATGCATTAACAATAACCATATAAAATGGTTATGGATTTAGAAAAGGGTCATCACAAAGAGTTCAGGTCAATTCAATTTCATTTTAACCCAAGAAGAACAAAGATGTCCAGATCTAATCTGAATTATTTCACACAGTTTTCATTTAGGTCGTATTTTTACTTTTCAGAATCATAGGCTTTGGAGAGTTTAGTAATCAAAAAAACAAATACTTACCTCATATGTACTGGTGATGCCCAACCTATAGAAGACAGGGAGGAAGATCTCTGAGCTAATGACAATCACAAATGCATAGCTTATGGCAAAAATGGCATACATGGACCCAAATCGATAGACTTCCGCAGGGGTCCCCAAGACAGTCACTGCAGACATGAAGCTGGCAGTGAGGGACAGAGCTACTGGAACAGATGACATGCTCCTTCCTCCCATTAGGAAATCTTTTGTAGATTTCTGGCCGCCGCCAGCAAACGCATAATAAATTCCAATGGCTGCAGAAATAACCAACATGGCAGCAAACACCACATAGTCCCAAACAGTGAAGGAGCCGCTCATTTTCCTCTTCGAACAAAGAACTTAGAAATTTTAATTAGGACCTATTTCCGCCGTAGATAACTTTTTTTTTCTTCTGCTGGAATAAGCCTTTTTTCTTTACGTTTTTGTTTAATGGAACAACATATTTAAAATGTATATAAATAAATTTCAGCAATATTCATCTTCTAACAAGTTGCAGCTCTCTGAGTTTATGTTCGAATCTATCCCCAAACTAAATAAGTGCAGTTGACAGAAGCTCTGTATCCGCTGGGTATCAGAATGAGGGCATTTTCAGGTGGTGCTGTTTATGTAGTTATGAACTCATCCACTACCTTCCTTGTTTTCTGGTTCCCACTCAGCTACCTCGTCAGGTTTATAAAGCTGGTTTAGTGACGAGACGTGACACAAAAAGAAAGTTATGCAAGTGCATCCTGTCAGTGGGAACCCCGCCTTGCCTATGCCAATCCCTTTTTACCTCCAACATTGGGAAAATTCTATGTCATGCCAAATGTGGCATGGCTTCTATCGTACTAGCCTAGAAAAGTAAAGCAAACAATGTTTAATAAATCTGGGCTGATGCGATAATAATAGGTAATAAAAGGATAAGAAATCAGGATTAACTTCCAGCTTGGCATGTCGGCTGTTAGCAGCTTGCAGTGAAATCTAAGTAGATCATCTCATTTCTGAATTTCAGGACCAGTTGCCTCTGCTTCTAATGAGAGCTGGTTTGGGTTTTCAGTTTGTGTCAGTGGTGGATTTGCCCAGCTGACCAACTGGGGAGGCCAGTGCAGAAACCCTGCATTACAGCTCTATGCTAAAGCTCAGTACAGGGTTTCCTAACTCATTTAAAGCAGACTTTTTGCTCAGCGATGCTGTGAACAAACAGCATGCAAATAAGTTGTGCAAGCCAGGCATGTGCACAGGGTCTGCGTTAGCAGCACCTATATCTTGTGCACAAAAATAATACTTTGTCACTTGTGCACATGTTCTTGGAAACCATCTAGCGCATACAGAAGTGGCCCCCAAACCTATTCTGGGGGCTCCCCGGCTAGTTGAGTTTTCAGGATATCCACAATGAATATGCACGAGACAGATTTGCATACCAAGGAGGCAGTGCATGCAAATCTCTCTCATGAATATTTATTGTGGCTATCCTGAAAACCCGATTGGCTGGGGAGCCCCCAGGACAGGGTTGGGAACCACTGGCATGCAGCAATATTATTCTGCAAAGACGTTCTGCTCAGAATAACATTGGTGCAAAATACTGATGTTTATGTGCTAATAGCTTTCCAACACACGCACATAACATTGTCCCAGTTCATCTTCCCTGCCATTTTTCTTCACCACTCCCTTCAGCAAATTCAGAAAAAGTTGTGGGTGCTTAACACTCAAGGTAGAGAAGAAACAGGCACAAATTCCTCACCAGTGCTGACTGCAGAGCTATGCACTAACCCTTTACTTCTCCTCAGACCTCATGCTAAAATCCCAGCGCTGAGCTCAGCCTCCTGGCCTTCTGTGCCTGAGCTGCATAGCTGATTGCTTCATTTCCATCCATTTAGATGGATCGATATGCACTGTGTGCCGCTGTCTGCTCAAGGCTTTGCACACGGTTAGCTCATGTGCAAAACTTGCTCTCGCATTGGTAGAACACAAAACCATGTGCTAAAACTGAAGTAACTTGTGCACAAATCCTAATGCACTTTTCTGCATTGACTTGTGGCAGTGGCACAAGTTCTTATGAGGACCCCCAAGAAAAAAATGCTGAAGGCCCCGATTGTCATGGCAACACCGGCGCCCCCCCTCCTCTCTTCCCTTCTCTGCGTGGTGTCCCCCACGATGTACCCCCCTCTGCGCATGTAGCATGCGACAGACATACTTCAACTTGTTTGCTGTGCTGCCTTCACTCCAGGCCCGGCGGCTGTTAGCTCCTAGGCCGACGTCTCGTGGTGTGGCTGTTATTGTGAGACTTTGGGAGGTAATAGCACTGGGCCTGGAGCAGACAGTAAAGCTAGATTTGCCGCACATGCACGTTTATGGGGGTGGCACACCAAGGTCATTGTGTGGGCCCCCTTCCTGCCTAAGCCCCCCTCCCACATTGTGGGGGCTGCTTGGGTGGAATTTACACCAGTGACCTGTGGATAAGCGCATGCAGTAATATCTCACAAGATAGCAGTATCTGCCCCAACCCGTGTTTTACAGCATTAGAGAGATTTCTCTGTCATATTTCTATTTCTTTCTGAAGCTTATACTCTGTGAGGTCAGTTTTCAGTGGGACGTCTAAGGAATAATTTGAAATTATTCGGATATATATATATTGCAAGTGCCTCAGAATATACAGATATCTGTAGACGTTCCACTATACAAATAAATTACAGGAAGAGGCAGTTCTGCACATGATCGCTAAAAGGTCAGATATTAGCTGTTTAATTAGGAGTCAGGTTAGAGGAAGAGAGGAGGCAGGGTCAAAGAACTACCTCTTGAGCAGACATATTCAGCCACTAAAACTGATTTTATAACAGGCTGCCTAAATTGGGAGGTCAAGGAGGCACCTATTTTTAACCTATTTTATAGAGACACATAGGCGGAGCATGGGTGAAATCACAGTTTATGTGGGGTCTTTATAAAATGTATAGCTGGTCTAAATATATAAAGAACACAGACAAAAAAAATGTTAGAGGCTTTGAGTTACTGGAATTGGAGGCATGACTGGAAAAAAAGCTAAACTGAGTGGATTATAAGTGGGAAAATCTGAATAAGGGGCAATTTTATCCAAACTGCAAGGAATGAGGTTTATTGCACCTTTTTCCTCCCGTCTATTTTTTTCGTTGCTCTTATGAAATCATACACTGTTCTCCTCTGTTTCCCCTAAACTGGTCGGCTACCTGTAAAGGACATTTTGTACTCATCACAGATACAGAAGAGAGGGGGTGGGGCAGAGGAGGAGAGAAGGTAGAAATAGCTAGAGAGTCTGAAATGTCATGAGGGGTGATTAATACAAAATGTTCTTTAGATTTCAGAAGGACACACAAAGAAAAACGCAGAAGAGAGACTTGCTTTTTTCTTTACAGCCACTCAGTAAACCTCGTTCATCGCAGCTTTGATAACACAGGTACACTAAAAAAATTTTTTTTTAAACTGCCTCTAATGTTTCGATTGATTTTTACGTTTTTTGGTGCGCTGAATCCAAATCTGGTAACCAATTTGCTCAATCACGTACAGATTTTTTGCTACATTGGGTTAGCAGTTTGAGGTGAACGTTTCAGATTGAGTGCGATCGAGATAAAAGTTTCTTGGATGAATTCTTTATACTAATTGTTTAGTAGTTATTCAAATAAGAATAAAGAAAATTGTAACAAGGCAGCACATAAGAATAGAGTAATGTCAACAAAACACACTGTGATGGTAGCAAAATTGTCTGCACTTAAAACAGCCACATACATGTGCACAAACATTGAGCATATAAGAGCGAGGTTAGACACAAAGCAAAGCAAAGAAATGTGCAAAAAATGTTGTACAGGTATGTATGTAAGAATAGAAAACGCAAACCGCACCATTGCAATACATGAAGACAAACACCCGATGGTGTGAAAATAAAATTCTAATAAATGAGATCCGACACTGTGGTAATAACTAGCAAATTTTTATTTCAAAGTTTAGTAAAAACACGATATTTGTCAACACAGTTTAGATTTTAAAGTCATTCTTGGGTCAATCAATCTCCTGGTGGGCCCGTTTCTTCTTCCCCCGAATGCTTCTCTTGGTGCGCTGCTTGGCGTATTTTTCATCTGGGGTTTCCCGCAGCAGCAACCAGCAGAAATCAGCCATCATAGTGGTGTTCCATCTTCCTTGGTACCTTCTCTCTGCGTCCTTGATGTCCTGGTGAAACCTTTCACCTTGTTCTTCACTGTACGCCCCCAGGTTTTCGGGAAAGTAGTTCACATGGGAGTGCAAAAATGGACTTTCAGGCTCATGTTACAGCCTTGTTCTTTGAAGGCATTGAGCATCCTGGCAACAATATCCTTATAGTTCTCATCCCGCCTGTTCCCCAAGAATTTGAGAACAACATCCTTGAAGGAATCCCAGGCTTCTTTTTCCTTCTCAGACATCGTTTCAGTGAATGCTCCATCTGAAATGAGTTTCCTTATATCAGGGCCAACAAACACTCCTTCCTTTAGCTTTGCTTCAGAAAGTCGGGGGAACTTTGAGCAAAGGTACCGAAAGCACTCACCATCTTTTGGAAGGGACTTGATGAATTGCTTAATGAGACCCAACTTAATGTGGAGAGGTGGTAATAGAATTTTATCACGAGGTACCAAGCTCTCATGAAGAACATTTTTCTAACCGGGTCTCAAATACTCCCGAATTGGCCAGTCTTATTTCCCCCAGTGTAGGTCGCGGGCCCGGCTATCCCACAAGCAAAGGAAGCAGGGATATTTGGTGAAACCGGATTGCTGCCCTAATAGCATGGATAGAATTTTAAAGTCTCCACATATCATCCACTTATGCTCATCATAACGAATCTTCTGAAGAATCAGGGCCAAATTCTCGTATTTTTCTTGGAGAATAACAGAGTGAGCAATAGGAACTGAAGCGAATGTGTTGCCATTATGAAGAAGAACACCTTTTATGCTGTCTTTTGATGAATCAATGAACAGCCGCCATTCAGCAGGATCATACTTGAGTTTAAACTTTTCCATCACTCCGTATATATCGTTGCAAAATACCAAATCTTCCTCTTTGCTGAAATACTTCAAAAATTGTGTCTCGCGGTTGCGGAACCAATAAAAAGTTGTTCCTGGTGACAATAGATTTTTCTGTTTAAGCCGAGAACCTAGCAGTTGGGCAGCATCTTTTGGGAGTCCTAAATCCCGGACTAAATCATTCAATTCAGCTTGAGAGAAAAGTTTAGGTTTCGGATCTGGTTCAGTTTCAAATTCGGAAGTACTGGACTCATCGGGAAAAGCCATCTGATGAGTCTCATCATGATCAGAACCGTCCACACAAATATGATCCAAAGATTTTGGTGGTTCAGGCACAGGTACTTCGTTGCTATGAGGCATAGGCCTAATTGCTGAGGGAAGGTTGGGGTAACTTATTACGTTCTTATTTTTTAAGTTGTATCCCTTCACAAAGCAAGAGCAAAAATAGCAGTCACTGCTGTGGTCTCTTTGTTCACGCCACATCATAGGTATTCCGAAACGAAATGCTTGTTTTTTACCTTTCATCCATAAGCGTAGATCTTCCTCACATGTCTTGCACACTTTGTGAGGAGCCCACGATTTGTCTTGATCGCCTAACTTCAAACCGAAATAGGCGAAATATACTTTTTTAATAAATGCAGAAATGTTCCTCTGCCGCTTTTTCACGGTATATTCCCCACAAATAAAACAAAAACTGTCCGGAGAGTTGACGCAACCTCTGGCTCTGTGAGCCATCACAAATACACAGCACTGCAAACTACAACTGTAGTGAACCACTTCGGAATAAAGCTGGATTACGACTGAGCAAACAAAAGGTAATAATGAACTTGCAAGAAACTGAAATTTGACAGGAACGTTCATGTCGCAACCACCGTGTTTGAGCGAGCGAACGAGGCGAGGCGAACAGGAAAGAACATGCGCCAGCGCGAGTACTGGATTTAGCCCCCCGCCTCCCAATTGTCCTGTTAATGTATAAAATGAATACAAAACACTCTAAAATATCATGAGGGAGTGTTTCTAGTTAGTTAACCATTACAACCTCTATTTTGGGCCAAGAAAATAAACTGCAGTCGGCTAAAAAGAAATTATGTGAACATTCCTTATATGGGTAAGAAATCTAATTTTGCAAGAAAACGTGACGTGATGGAACATTTTGGCTATTTTTCCTGGATTCAGCACCCCAAAATCTATAGGAATCAGTTGCAAAACTGGAGGCAGTTTTTTGGTAGTGTACCTGTGTAATTAAACTTACCCCTTCCTCAATTTTTCCCACCTATAATCCATTCAGTTGAGCTTTTCCCCAGTCAGGCCTCCAACTCCAGTAAATGAAAGTCTGTGCTTTTTTATTTTTTTTGTCTGTGGTCTCTCTGTTTTTCTTAACTAGATTCTAGCATCCAAGAAAAAGGGACTTTCTTGGATGCGTCTTGACAGCACTGTATATCTGTTATCTGCTATAGAAATGTTTAATAATGATAATTACACAAAAAACGATTGAAAGACAGCCTTCTGATTTAAAACCATTGTCTTTCTCATTCTTAGACCATAAGAACATAAGTTATGCGATGCTGGGTCAAACCAAGGTCCATCGAGCCCAGTATCCTGTTTCCAACAGTGGCCAATCCAGGTCACAAGTACGTACCTGGCAGGTTCCCAAAAAAGCCACACAGGTCCCATAATGCTCGTCCTAGGGTAAGCAGTGGATTTCCTGAGTCCTCTTTAATAATGGTTTATGGACCTTTCCTCCAGGAACTTTTCCAAGCCTTTTTTAAACGCAGCTACATTAACAGCTTTTACTACATCCTCCAGTAATGAATTCCAGAGTTTGATTATGCAGTGAGTGAAACAATATTTTTTCATATTAGTCTTAAATGGGCTACATTGTAGCTTCATTGTGTGCCCCCTAGTCTTTCTACTCCATTCCATTTATTAATTTATAGACCTCTAATATCTCCCCTCAGGCATCTTTTTTCCATGTTGAAGAGCCCTAATCTTTTAAGTCTCTCCTCACAGAGGTATCCTTCCATCCCCTTTACCATTTTTGTCACTCTTCTCTGTATCTTTTTTAATTCTGCTGTATCCTTTTTAAGATATGACAAACAGAACTGCACACACTATTCAAGGTGCAGTCGCACCATGGAATGATACAGAGACATTATAATATCCTTGGTTTTATTCTCCATTCCTTTCCTTATGATTCCTAGCATTCTATTTGCTTTCTTGGCCGCTGCTGCACACTGGGTGGAGGGTTTCAACATATTATCCACGATGACGCCTAAATCTTTTTCCTGGGTGGCAATTCCTAATGTGGAACCTTGCATCGTGTAACCATAGTTTGGGTTGTTCTTTCCAAGGTGTAAAGTGAGTTAAACCCAGATGAAAATGTAGTAGTCCATTCTGTCAATAGATCTGAGCAGATCACAAAACAGGTTGTAGAATTAGATTGGGGTTTTGGGTTGCATAGGTATCGAAACAGGATGGGCCACATGGGCCTTGGCCCTAATAAAATTTCCCTGCTGATGGAGGCCTGGAAGCATTGCTGTCTGCTTGCGGGGATTCCATCTCCTAAGGGCAAATGAGTGCAATCACGAATGTGGCAAAGACTCCTTGGGCCCGATATTCAGTGGCTAGCCACCGCAGCTGAACATTAGACCCAGATATTTAATGCCAGGAACATCTGCGGGCTCTGGCATGAAATATCTGGGTTATTTGGATTCCCATGAAGCCAACCGGGCGGCAGCAATAGTCAGTCACCGCCTGGTTAGCTTCAGCAGCAAAATTAAGGCCAGCCTTTACTGTGCCTGACCTTCGCTGCATTACGATAACCAGGCAGCGGGGCATGCAACAACGGCATCTGTGGATATTAAGCGGCACTAACCATATTAGTGCCACTGAATATATCCCAGAGATGGTTAGTAGGTCTGCTAACCATGTTAATCCCTTTCAGCATCAGGCCTCTCTTCTGTCTGCTCATGGGAAATCAGGTTCTTGTGGGCAGAACGGGGGGGGGGGGGAGGGGGGAGTCCACGATCGCAGCCTCGATGCAGGTTGTCTGCCTGCAGGTGGATAGGATGTAAGTTAAGACAGAGTTAGGGCAGAGTTAAGGCGCAGTTAGGGCGAAGTTAAGGAGAAGTTGAGGCGGAATTAAGGTGGTGTTAGGGCAGAGTTACGGAGAAGTTGAGGTGGAGTTAAGGTGGAGTTGAGGCAGAGCTTAGGCTCTCCCAATCAAATAGACGTTTTGCTGCCCGTTAGGTTGAATTGCTTGTCCAAATTCAAGTTCCAGATGAGTTACAAACAAAAATACATTAAGGGCCCTATATTCAGAGCATCTGATATATATAAATGCTGTGTCAATCAGCCACAACGTTTGAATATCATCAGGATATTCTGCATTGCTGTCTGGATACTACGATCAGCGCCAACATTATCTGAACAGTGGTGATATTCATCCGCTATCTGGAAAGCACTTAACACAGTTTTTTTGCTATCCAAAGTTATGTGGATAAGCTATCCATGTGGAGGCCAATTCCATATAGGTCAGCTAGCAAATGTGGAAACGTTTAACTAAGACATGGGCACGATTCCCGCCCAATTTCGAAAACACTAGGTTTAGACGCACCCGTGTTTCTGGCATTGGGATCATAGACGTGTCTGGCGCAGCACATCCAAAATGCTGTTCGTCAGGCCCGTGCCTGTATCCAGTGTGAGGCCTGCACACAGATACAGACATGGGCCATAGAGTAAAGCAGAGAAACACATCTCCGGCAATAGTGGGAGATATGGGTAAACTGTGATCACGTTTTGGCATGCCCGTCCTCACTGTATTCTATAAGGTTTGCTGTCTCCAATCATGCATTTCTCCAAGCTGGCCATGCCTCCGCTGTAAGAACATTCATCTCCTAAGCTGCTGTGCTCACTGACAGTAGTTTGCTGATGCATGCAAGACATAGGAACTGATGATAAATTCATGCCGATGCAAACTAGACCATATCCTAGTCCCCTACATGCCCAGAATAGTGCTAGGTAATCCCAACACACTCTAAGATAGTATAAGAGAAAGTAACTATGAACACGTATGACAGAACATACCTTGCATCAAATGGCATCATAAAAAGGCTTCAGTGAGGCGTGCATTGGTCAGCTCTACAAACACCCTTAAATACGCTCAGGATGGACCCTCATCATGTGCATAAAAACCAACATTAACATAACAGTTCCCCAGGGGATGCATATGATTGCTAAACCACAAATCTATACCCTGAGTATGGCACGCTGCATGGCACAATCTGGGGACTGTTGGTACTACATCAGTCATGTCTCCCAGTGCCTGGCCCTCCTCCCTGATATACAGATCACCACACCAGATCCTCCCACGCAACCCTCAAACCACACACACACACACACACATTCTCACTTGCTATCACAAAAGACATAACTCTGGGAAACAGATGCTCAGCACCTATAGATAAAGGCTGGTATAGCATAAAAGCATGGAGTGCCAGGACTACATATCTGATCCCCCTCTGTCATTCAGATAAACTCCTGTGGCAGACTCACTCACACTTCTAATATTAACAGTCCCATTTTACAGAACACAGGACTTGTCAGGGTCCCCCAGATTAGCTCATGTAGCACAAACAGTAACTGTCAGCATAGCCACCATATGCACTATTGTTGGTGTTCAAATGTCTTTAGGGGTAGTTATTAATGCCCCTTCGCTGGCAGGATTCTCTCACCCTGATTTCTGTCCATTATACATACATCTAGCTGTGTTTTACAGACTGCAATCACCCCAGTTTGCAGCATAATTGTCACAACCTCTATACAAGCACTGCAGAAATATTTCTAAGTATTGGTCTTATTGCATGTCTCTGCAGGAATAACGAGGACGTCTGTGGTGATGTCGGAAAATGTACATGGGCCTTTCTGGAATATGCTATACACGTCTCCGTGGCTGACCATGCCCCCATTCCACCTCTACTAGGTATGTTCTGAGATCCCCATGCTAGCACCATGGATGTGCATGGTGCAGGGTTTTGGAATATGATCATCAACGTTTTCGCAAGAAAAACATCTCCCGCGCAGGTCCAAATGGTCTATTCGTGCTATGGAATGAACTCCATAAGGGGTAGAATTTATGCAGATAGTGTCTGGATATCACCACTAACTCGCTTGCTCCAACATGATCCAGATAGTATCTCTGAATATCTCCACAGACCGCCGTAGCACTATCTGAGTAGTGCCACCGGCTATCTCTCTAAGCGGCCTCTAAATTATTTCCCTGTCCAAGTAGACTTACAATCTAAGTTATAACTGAGGCAATGGAGAATGAAGTGAATTGATCCAAGGTCACAAGAAGCAGCAATAGGAGAAGCTGAATTTGAACCCTGGCATTTCTGTTCTCAAGCACACAAAAAATGACTTCATTCCACATGGTTACCATAATTAAATTAGATCACTAGCTTTTGGAGTGATGGAGTAACCTAGTGCTTAGAGCAATGGCCTGGTAACCAAGAGACCAGGCTTCAGTTCCCACTGGCACTCCTGGTGACCTTGGGCAAATCGCTTTACCCTCTAATGCCTCAGAAGAACAGCCTGGCAATCTACTTCAGGTCACACCTTGCTAAGAAAACGCTAGGGCTGCTGGGTGACCAGCAGTCGGCATTGACTCAACGGCACACATTGCATTGCATTTTGTAATAGCACTTGAAAATATTTATTTTTAAAGATTTTAATTACTGTTATGAAGGAATCATTTTATGAGGGTCTGGTAATATGGAAAGGAACTCACAAGTTAGCTATGGAAATGGATTCTTTTCTCACCGATCAAATGGACGCTATATTTTAAGAAGCCGTCATACTTCTGTCTGTTGTACCTGTGAATGACATTTTGCTTTGACAGACGCTTCATGCCTAATGCAGCTGTTTCCCACTGTTTGGCAGTGTGCTTTAGTGACATCAGTCAAAGATGGTCTGATACATGCTTCCGTTTCAATTCTGGAGCATAGATTAAACTTTAAACATATCTTGAGTGGAATGGGTCTGATATAATGTTCAATAAAGACTTTAAATTAAAAAAAAAACTTTAGATCAAAATGCAGAAAAATATACAGTGCCTCATGGAAGCTTTTCCAAGTGAGGTTCAACAAAACTGGAAATTGGTTTGTGTTTTGCTCATGTTATGTGTGCATGATATCTTGCTAAAATAATGCAAAGTTATCCCCTACTGTTATTTCAGAAGTTTGTCTTTTGCAGAAGGGTGACTGCAATATAGAGCACAGTAGCTGCTGTACCACTGCCTTTCAATTCTACAGAAGTGCTTTTCGGTCTGAAAATAAGCAAAACAAAGGTCAACAACCAAGTTGTAGACGATATCTTTTTATTGGATTAACTTAATATATTTTTGACAAGCTAGTCCAATAAAAAGTTTCAGAGCAGTTTTTTTTTACACCAGAAGCAATTAAAAATGCATTATTTTGCATGCAATTAGCATGTTGACTGTGCCATGCAGTGGTTTTGCTCATGGTTTTCATGTACCAGCTTGTTTTATTTATTTATTTAACAGGGTTTTTGATATTGCTTTATCATTGAGTCAAAGCGGTTTACATTGTAACATAAACTGGTAACTACATTTAAACTGGAACATTGACAACTTAGATTAAACATTAACATTTGTAACTAGGGGTAAACATTGAATAGGTTATAGTAGACAGTTGCTACAGCAGCTGGAGCTGGGCGGAGTCTGGCATGTTGGTGTTAAGTTATGCATCAGTTCCAAAATGTTCGGAGAATAGGAGAATTTTTAGTTTCTTTCTGAAGACTTGGATGTCCTTTGTGGCTTTTAGGTCTTCTGGTAGGGAGCTCCAAAGTAATGGCGCATCAGGGAGCAAGACTCGTGTGAGAAAATCTGTAGCAAAATGCTGTGTTAGAGCATAATGCCATTTGCGGCATGAGTCCTAAATAAATATTGGGAAAGGGAGGGAACAGAAGTGCAAATGCTGAGGCAGGAGGGTGATGCACGGAAACAAAGGGAAGAAGCAGGAAGAGGGAGCCGATGTTGGGAAAGGAGAAGAGAGGCAGGGGTAAGATGCCGGGGAAGGAGGCAAACAAGAAGATGGTAGAGTAGGAGGGGAAAGAGGAAGGAGGGTGACTGCTGTGAAAGGACAGAAGGCGGTAAGAGGGCAGAAAGGGCTGAAAAATAGCAGAGGAGCAAATTCTGAGCAAGGTGGGGAGTGAGGTGGAGGAGCAGATTCTAGAGAAGAGGAAAAGAAGGCCAAAGGAAGGATGCTAGGGAAGGAGAAGCAGGAAGAAGGAACATAAGAACATAGCATAAGAACATAAGATATGCCATACTGGGTCAGACCAAGGTCCATCAAGCCCAGTATTCTGTTTCCAACAGTGGCCAATCTAGGTCATACGTACCTAGCAGTTTCCCCAAGGGACACAGGTTCCACAATGCTTGTATTGGTTCAAGCATTGATATCCTGGGTCCCTTCTTAATAATGGTTTATGGACCTTTCCTCCAGGAACTTGTCCAAACCTTTTTTAAACCCAGCTACACTAACAGCCTTTACTACATCCTCCGGTAACAAATTCCAGAGTTTGATTACACGTTGAGTGAAAAAATATTTTCTTTTATTAGTTTTAAATAGTTTACCCTGTAGCTTCATTGCATGTCCCCTAGTCTTTCTATATTCTGATAAGGTAAACAATCGATCTACGTTTACCCGTTCCACTCCGTTCATTAATTTATAGACTTCTATCATATCTCCCCTCAGCCGTCTCTTTTCCAGGTTAAAGAGCCCCAACCTTTTTAGCCTTTCTTCATAGGAGTATCCTTCCATCCCCTTTACCATTTTGGTGGCTCTTCTCTGAACCTTTTCTAAAATCTCTATATCCTTTTTAAGATACGGCGACCAGAATTGCACACAATATTCAAGGTGCGGTCTCACCATGGAACGATATAGAGGCATTATAATATCTTTTGTTTTATTTTCCATTCCTTTCCTTATCATACCTAGCATTCTATTTGCTCTCTTGGCCGCCGCTGCACACTGGGCTGAGGGTTTTAACATGGTATCCACAATGACGCCTAAATCTTTTTCCTGGGTGGTGGTTCCTAATGTGGAACCTTGCATCGTGTAACCATAGTTTGGGTTGTTCTTCCCTAGGTGCATAACCTTGCACTTGTCCACATTAAATTTCATCTGCCATTTTGATGCCCAGTCTTCCAATTTATCAAGATCCTCTTGCAATTTTCCACAATCCTCTTGGGTTTTAACAACTTTAAATAGTTTTGTGTCATCTGCAAATTTGATAACCTCACTCGTTATTCCACTTTCCAGGTCATTTATGAATATGTCAAAAAGCAGCGGACCCAGCACAGATCCCTGGGGTACACCACTATTCACCTTTCTCCATTGGGAAAATTGGACATTTAGCCCTACCCTCTGCTTTCTATCTTTTAACCAGTTCCTGATCCACAATAGTACACTGCCTCCTATCCCATGACTCTTTAGTTTTGCCAAAAGTCTCTGATGAGGGACCTTGTCAAAGGCTTTCTGAAAGTCCAGATACACAATATCAACTGACTCACCTTTGTCCACCTGATTATTCACTCCTTCAAAAAAACATAACAGATTAGTAAGACAAGATCTTCCTTGTCTAAAGCCATGTTGGCTGTCTCCCATTAGGTCATGACTATCTATATGCTGAGTAATTTTATTCTTTATGATGATTTCTACCATTTTTCCCGGTACTGATGTCAGGCTCACCGGTCTGTAGTTTCCCGGATCACCCCTGGAACCCTTTTTAAAAATTGGTGTTACATTGGCGATCCTCAAATTTTCAGGTATTAGAGATGATTTTAATGATAGTTCACAGATTACTAATAGCAGGTCTGCAATCTCGTATTTCAGTTCTTTCAACACCCTTGGATGTATACCATCCGGCGCAGGTGATTTGCTACTCTTCAGTTTATCTAATAGTTGTAATACATCTTCCCGATGTATCGATATTTCCTTCAATTCTTCCGCACCTTTAAATACCACTTCAGTCATGGGTAACATCCCTACATCTTCCTCAGTAAAGACTGAAGCAAAGAATTCATTCAATCTCTCCGCTATCGCCTTGTCGCCTCTTAGTGCTCCTTTAACCTCTTTATCATCTAATGGACCAACCGACTCTCTCACAGGTTTTTTGCTACGAATGTACTTGAAAAGGTCTTTACTTCACGTTTTTGCTTCCACAGCAAGCTTCTTCTCAAATTCTCCCTTTGCCTGCCTTATCAATGCCTTGCATTTGACTTGCCAGTGCTTGTGCTGTTTCCAGGTTTCGTCGTTTGGCTCTTTTTTCCATTTCCTGAAAGATGCTTTTTTGGAAGGAAGCTGGGGAAAGAGGAAGATGTAAGGGAAGAACGCTGGGAAAAGGAGAAAAGAGGCAGGAGAGCAGATTCTGGAGAGGAGAGGTGTAGGGGTTAAGTGCTTTTAGGGGTAGAGGTTAAGTATGATACATTTGGGATTTAGTATGATAGATTTGCTTTTAATTTTTAAGTGCTAAGGATTAATAATGTTCCTGGTTCATAATCACTTAATGGCTGCCCTGAATCTCACAAAATAGTTAAAGCACAGTCATTCTGCTATAACATGTGAGCCAAGAATACAGGCCTTAGCAAGAAGAGATCCAGCACCGGAAAGAACCATATAAGGAGATATCATGAGCCTTGTGAGGTGCCAGTTTGGGCTGGAGAGTCTAGACTAGGACCTGCAAGGGGATATCAGATATAGGCCTGTAAGGTCTATGTGTCAAGAAATGCATACACAGGAAACCACAAAGCTACCAACATATATGCTGGGCCCGGCTCTGAAGAAAGCAGATTAGCTGGATCATGGTGAGTATGGGAAGAGGGGGGCCAGGGGGATTTTGCAACAGGAACTAAGGGGAGTAAAGGGTAATAATAGGAAATAAGGTAGGGGAGGGGGAGAGAACACAAAGGAATAGCTCTGGGGACTGGACTGTATGTAAAAATGCGGAAGAGAAAAAGGTATAAATTGTAATATGCTTTCTATATTCGAAGGGGGAGAGTTGCATTCTTGAGGTGCCTAGTGCCCGATAGAACTCTCTTCCCCACTTCGCTGCCTGTATTTGGTCATCAGTTATCTAATAAACAGAGACTCTGATTGCACCTGTACTGACTTTTCGGATCTGATCATTTCAGGTAATAATAATAATTATAATAATTAGGTGGTGGTCTATTTTTGTACGAAACAGGGCCGTACAAAATTGGTGCCGCACGCCCGGGATTGGCCTACGGGTGGGTCTCTAGGACCAAGATATAAATTTAAAGATTTTTTGGATTCCCCTCAAAAGGTTGAGGGAGCTGTGTTCCCGGTGTTGTGTGAAGACCGGAGGAGAAGAAACAGTGAGTGATTGCTTTTCCCTAGGAAGACGGCCGTTGTGAGACAAAGCCGTGAGTATACTTATTTTTGACCAAGCTTGGTAAGTGTTGTTATTTTTTGTTCTATTGTATTGATAAAGTGTAAAGATATTTTTGCTGCTATTAGTCAGGACTGAATGGTGTGTGTTTGAGCTACGTATCGGCTGATACGAACTGTGTGTGTGTTCTTACTCACGGTTCCATACCTCCGCGAGGAGATTGGCTGGGTCTGAACGAAGTGAATCTCTGTTTGAAAGGTGTCCTGGACATTTCGTGCACTACCTCCCTTTGTAGATAAAAAGGTTGGATATTGAGATCCTTAAAATAACAGGTGGCACGTAGAAATTATGTCTCTGTTTAGAAGAAAGAAAGATGACAATCAGGGAATAATGATAAATCAGGTTTCCCCAATGACTCCGGTTGAACGGATGATGAGAGATAATCCCATATTAGGAAAGGAAATTTTGAAAGTTTGCCTTAAATGGGCAAAGTGGAGCAATGCTCCTGGGATCCCTCTTGGCTGGCCACCGGAGGGGTCTTTTGATGGTGGTTGTTTAGCAAGGATTAGGGATTATGTTTTGTCCCATAAGACCAATGCTAGTCAGTTAAAAACATTTGCAATACATTTCTATGTGGATGAAACAGGCAAACCCAGGTACCCTCGGTAGTGAGGCTCCTCCCCCTTATTGTAGGACAGTGAACCGTACCATGGCAGCCATTAAGTGATTATGAACCAGGAACATTATTAATCCTTAGCACTTAAAAATTAAAAGCAAATCTATCATACTAAATCCCAAATGTATCATACTTAACCTCTACCCCTAAAAGCACTTAACCCCTACAGAGGGATGGAGGGCTTTTAGGAAATACAAGGAAAGGAAGCTTTATATGGATGAAGGATATTTGGAGGAAAGAGAAAAGGAACAGAAGGGTGGTAGAGAGGAACATGGAGGGAAGGAAAAGATAAGAGAAATCTGGAAAGATGTGAAAACTGCTAAGGATGTACAGTCTTTTGAAACGATATAGGAAATATCAACAACATTTCCTATATCATTGCATGCCATTTTCAAATGGAAATGGAAGTAAAAAAAAAAGAAAATTTGTCACACTCCATCTGTCATTAATAACACACATTATTACTACTACTACTACTACTGGTCATTTGTATAGCGCTACAGGGCATATGCAACACTGTACAGACACATGTAAGAGACGGTCCCTGCGCTTCAGAGCTTACAATCTAATCAAGACAGCACAACAGCTGAGGACAAGGGTACAACTAGGGGAATGGTAAAGAAACACAGAGGGGACTAAGCGGATCAGGATCCAAAAGCAGCCTCGAAGAGGTGAATTTTCAGCCTGGATTTGGAAAGGGCCAGAGATGAAGCTTGATGCACAGACCCTGGTAGTTTATTCCAGGCATAAGGAGCAGCAAGGCGAAAGGATCTAAGTCTGGAGTGGGCAATAGAAGAGAAGGGCACTGATAGAAGGGATCTGCCAGAACAGCAGAGTTCTCGAAATGGGGCGTAGGAGAGATGAGAGAGGAAAGGTAGTGAGGAGCAGCGGAATGAGCGCACTTATAGGTCAGTAAGAGACGTTTGAACTGGATACGGAAACGGATAGGGAGCCAGTGAAGCGACTTGAGAAGAGGGGTAATACGAGCATATCGAGGCTGGTGGAAGATTAGTCGCGCAGCTGAGTTTTGAACACACTGAAGGGGAGAGAGATGATTCAGAGGAAGACCAGCAAGGAGGAGGTTACAATAGTCTAGGCGGGAGGGCAGTAAAGAGTGAGCGTCTTAGTAGTGTGAAACTATTGCTATTAAGCGCACCTTGTTAAGCGATAATACACTATTCATGCATGCACTATCGCTTTATAGTACACACTATTATTGTTAAGTAGTGCTCACTGTTCACCCATAGTATGCACTATTGCTCAGTAGTGTGTGCCGCTGAGTGAAATTCCCCACTCCAAAATGAAATTTTTAAAAACAACACGAAATAAAAAAATTCCATAGATGACATCGGAAACTAAACAAAAATGAGTATTTGGGGGGCTTGCATCCCTGGTGATGGTAGTGGTACGAGGTAGTGCTATGATAGAAACAACTCATTGAGGGAGGGGGTACAAAACAGCAGAAGATGAGCCTCCTCCCACCGTGCTGATTTGCAGAAGTTATATGCACAACAGTAGTGGGTGGCTGAACACAAGGTGGGTGCTTGGTAGGAGAGAGAGAGAGAAAAGGGATCTGTTGCTGGGTAGAAGGAAAGTGAGGAAGGATGCTGGGCAGATAGTGAGGAACTGAAAGAGGGATGCGGTGCTTCAGCCAGTGTGATGAAGCAGCGAAGTAGTGCTGTGCTGGAGCTTCTGTCAGAAGGCTGGGGGGTGGGGGTGGAGAATGCAAGGCTGCGGACTCACCTAGGGCATGTAATACCACTGCATCTGTCCGGGAAGCAAATACAGTAGGAGGCAGTTCTATAAATGGGTGCCGGTGGCAGAAGTTCTAATGAGGGGCCTTGTTGTCCTGGCAGTGCCCCCCCTCCCCCTACATACAGGTAAACTTACTTTACAACATCTGCTGTGCTGCTTCCGCTCTTCTTTCTTCTTTTGGGACCCACAAGCCATCATCTCCCTCCGAAGTGTCGAAGTCCAATGCAACTGTTTTTGCGAGACTTAGGCCCAGCAATGATAGGTGATGGCTGCTGGGTCTGAAAACTTAAAAGCAGAGAGGAGAGGAGCGGGAGGCAGTATGGCATACATTTTAAATGGCAAGCGGGAAGGGGCGTGTAGAACAAAATCCATGCAAAATGCAGGCAAGCCAATCAACAAATGCTGGAAAGCAAAGAGCACAAATGCACGAAGCCCAGCCAACAGATCTGGAAGCCCAAATGGCAGAAATGGACTTGGACATTGTGGCCATTACAGAAACATGGTTTAATGAGTTGCATGAATGGGATATAGTCACAGCTGGCTATTATTTATTTAGAAGAGATAAAGAGGGTAGAAAAGGAGGAGGAGTAGCCCTATATGTCAAAAGCAATATTAAAGCTGCTGAAATGCAGGGGACATGGGGAAAAGAAGAAGCACTGTGGATTGTGTTGGAAAGAGGAGATGGCACTGTCATCCATACTGGTGTGGTCTACAGGCCTCCAACTCAAACCAAAGAAATGGATAGCGAATTGATTGTTGATATTGCAAAGATAACCATAAAGGGGGAAGTGATCATATTGGGTGACTTTAATCTACCCAATATGGACTGGAGTATTCCTTCTGCAAATCTGGAAAGAAGTAAAAAAATTGTGGATGCCTTCCAAGATGCATTACTTAAACAAACGGTGATGGAACCGACCAGGGAGAGTTTGGTGCTAGATTTAGTGCTCACCAACGGAGATAGCGTGTCGAATATCCAGATGGGTGCCCATGTAAGCAGCAGCAATCATCACATGGTGTGGTTTGAGATAAAAGCCAAGGTAGAATCCAGTCACAGCAAGCTCAGAGTCCTAAACTTCAGAAACACTGACTTCAGTAAAATGACCAAGTACCTGAAGGAGGAGTTGGCAGAGTGTGTGTGTGTGTGTGTGGGGGGGGGGGGGGGGGAGGGGGGAGGGGGGAGGGAGATTAGGGAAGTGGAATTGCAATGGGCTAAACTAAAGGAGGTAATGCAAGGTGCAACAAATTCTTATATATGGAAAGTAAATAAAAACAAGAGGAAAAGGAAACCTATTTTGTTCTCCAAAGAAGTGGCTGCACAAATAAAGGCAAAAAACCCACAGCTTTCACAAAATTCTGAAGCTTGCAAACAGAGGAACACAGAAAGGAATACAGGATCAAATTAAAAGAGACAAAAAGAGAAATAAGGACAGCAAAATTAAAGGCAGAAGAAAAGATGGCTAAAGATGTGAAGTGTGGCGACAAAACTTTTTTCAGGTATATTCGGGAGAGGAAGAAAATCAGACATGGAATTATAGGACTCAAAAGTGCTGGGAACGGATTCGTGGAAAGTGACATTGAAAAAGCAAAAATTCTAAACAAATACTTCTGCTCTGCTTTCACTAGAGAAAATCCTGGAGAAGGACCGCCTGTGATTGACAAATATACAAATGGAAATAGAATAGATACCACACCATTCACAAAAGATGATGTGTTAGAACAGCTTGCAAAACTGAAAGTGGACAAGTCTATGGGACCAGATGGGATATAGTCCAGGATACTAAAAGAGCTTAGAAAAGTTCTTGTAGGGCCTTTAAAGGATGTTTTTAATAGATCCTTCGAGACAGGAGAAGTTCCACAGGACTGGAGAAGGGCTGATGTGGTACCTCTCTACAAAAGTGGTAATAGGGAAGAAGTGACAAACTACAGGCCAGTAAGCCTTACCTCGGTGGTGGGAAAAGTAATGGAGGCGCTCCTGAAAGAGCGAATAGTGGACTTCCTTGAAACCAACAGGTTGCATGATCCGAGGCAACATGGTTTTACCAAAGGACGATCTTGCCAAACAAATCTGATTGAGTTCTTTGACTGGGTGACCAGAGAACTAGATCAAGGGCATGCGATGGATGTGATCTACCTAGATTTCAGCAAAGCCTTTGATACTGTTCCTCATAGGAGGCTTATCAATAAACTCAACAGCTTGAGGATGGATCCCAAGGTGGTGAACTGGATCAAGAATTGGTTGACTGACACGCGACAGAAAGTGACGGTAAACGGAACTCACTCAGATGAAAGGGAGGTGATTAGCAGTGTGCCCCGGGGTTTGATCCTGGGACCGGTATTGTTCAATGTATTTATGAGTGATATTGCTGAAGGACTAAATCGAAAAGTCTGTCTTTTTGCAAATGAGGGAGTGGAGAACATGAGGAAAAATTTACAAAAGCTGGAAGAATGGTCTAATGTTTGGCAGTTAAGATTTAATGTGAAGAAGTGCAGTTTCATGCACTAGGGAAACAGAAATCCAAGGGAACTGTATGAGATAGAGGGTGAGAGGTTGGTGTGCACCGACCAGGAGCAGGATCTCGGAGTGATTGTTTCTAAGGATCTCAGGATGGCAAAACAGTGTGACAAGACAGTAGCAAAATCCAGAAGGATGCTGGTTTGCATAGAGTGAGGAATTACCAGTAGAAATGAAGAGGTACTAATGCCACTGTACAAGTCACTGGTGGAGCCTCACTTAGAATATTGTGTTCAGTTTTGGAGACCATATCTTGCAAAGGATATAAAAAGGCTGGAGGCGGTTCAGAGGAAGGCAACCAAAATCATTTGGAGCCTGCATCAGAAGACGTATGAGAAGAGACTTGAAGACCTAAATATGTACACTCTAGAGGAGAGGAGGGACAGGGGAGAGATGATTTAGACCTTTAAATACTTAAGGAGAAATAATGAACAAACAAACCTCTTCCAAAGACGGGGAAGCTGTAAAACTAGAGGGCATAACATGAAACTGCAAGGGGGTAAATTGAAAGGCAATGTCAGGAAATACTTTTTTACTGAAAGGGTGGTGAATGCTTGGAATGCCCTCCCGATGGAAGTGGTGGGGGCAAATACAGTGACAGAATTCAAAATGGCATGGGACAGAGTGGATCCCTTTATAGTAAGAGGATAAAATAAAAATAAACATAACTATCTCTTATATCTGAACAAATAGGGGCGACGTACACGGAGTGGTGGGTTCACCCCTAAACAAAGGCATTGGGAGGGGTGACCTGCACGGAGCGGCTGGTGCACCTACTCTTGCCGCCTTGCTGGGCAGACTAGATGGACTATACTGATCTTTATCTGCCGTCATATACTATGTTAGTATGTTAAAGTAAGTTTGCCACTCTGTCTTTACCACTGCTGTGTGGACCACCTCCCTGCCTAGGCTCCTCACATTGCAGGGGCTGCTTGGGCAGAATTTATATCACTGGTAGGCACCTAAAGATAAGTGCCATCAAAGTACCTAAATCACCTATTTTTAATTACTTACACACAGGGATGGCACCTACATGCGTAGTTTAGGCTGGCACTATTCTGTAACTACATGCATCAGGGCAATGGCACAAACATTTGGAGTGGGTGGGCACAGGATCGAGCTTGGGTGCAGCCTAAATTTACATAACTCGAGGGTGACTCTAGAAAGGACGTCCAAGTTCAAATGGTGACACCAGGGCAGAATGTGCAGAAAAACGCCCGGGATGTCTATGTCTCTGGCTGATTTCAGGAACGTAGATTCCCCCGACATGTTCGTGCACACGGGCAGCCATATAGACGTCCTCATTAGGAACACTTGGATCGGAGACATCCATCTCAGGCAAGCTAGCATAAGGAGACATCCAGCGTCATAGCAAGGTGAAAAGACGAGTCCCCATTCCTCGTCAGTGTTCATTGACGTAAAATACAGGGGGTGTTCGTATAGCTCCTTCTCCGCATCTTGCAGATGTTTGTCTAACTTTTCAGATGCCTGTTCATGCCTGGAGCAGGTTTAACCTTAGATGCAATTTCAGATGCCCACAGCATTTCTGAGATCAGGCTGGGACGTCCAGATTCTTAGCAATGCCCTGGTCATGCCTCTACCATGCCCCTTTTCGGCCATGGATGTCCTCATGCTGAGGATGTTCACAAACCCAGCTTCTAAAACATCTCTGGGGATGTCCCTATGATTTGGATATCTGCATGCCTGTTTGTAGACATCCAGATTTAAGTATTTCATATACTATAACTTTTGGGCATCCTTTGCAAATCTAGGCAGGTGCATTTACGCCAAGTGAAGAGCTGGCCTAAATGCACATACCTTGGTTTGCCGCCAGCTGTTTTTTAGCAAATAGGCAAAATCTCCACACATTGGAACTCGTATTAACTTAGGCGACTTTTATAAAATTACCATCATAATGTTTCCTGATAAAGAACAAGGAGTTCAAGTTGAGGGTATTGTGTATTTGATATACTGCACTTCATGAAATATCAGCGTGGTTTACAATAGTAATTATAAATATCCTTGCATATGGGCTCTAAGGAAATGGAGAAATAGGATACAGATTAGCACGGCTTATGAATGTGACCACAGCCAAACCAGATAAACGTGAATTACATTGTGCTCACTTGGCTGACGTGATATGTTTATCAGTCCTATTAATTAGCAGATTCCATGCCCCTTGAAAATGTAAGCTGAAATAGCTCACTGTTTTAAACTCTGACACATGCATCAAGTTGAAGCAATGAAAGACTAATTAAAATTTTCTCTAGTGTTGTTGCAACATGTTTCATGTATGAGACTAGCTTGATGATGATGATATTCTTCATTTTTAAATTTCTTTGAACGTCATTTTTCCATTGTTCTTCTTACGTTTTACCACCCACTATCATTTTGCAATACGGAATGCTTTTTGGCAATAAGACTGTGATTCATGTGACCATTGATGATTCATCACATTGATTGTCTCATATTGTTCTTAGGTACCCGTATTGCACTGACATGAGTATTGTGCCAAAACATGGTCATATCAGGTTTTTAGTTGCTATCTATGATTTGTATATAGCATATACTGGTTTATTTTTATTTTGTTTTTGTTGATTAACACTGGAAGCCCCAAAGTGCGTCAATTGACTCAAATGCATCTTCGAAGTTGTATACCAGCGCCACTGCTAGAACCATGTCAGTCATGTTCCAAGACTTTGGAGGGAGGAGTAGCCTAGTGGCTGGGGCAAGGTACTTCAGGCCGGAAGGTCGGGGGTTCAAATCCCACTAGAGGACAGCAACCTTGGGCCGGAAGGACTGGGGTTTCTAGTCCCACAGATGCTCCTTGTGGTCTTGGGCAAGCCACTTAACCCTCCATTGCCCATGTTCCCTGTAAGTATTAGTGTATGTGTCTCATATCCCCATGTGTTAAATGTATCCCCCAATTGTGTTGTGACCGCTTTGATTGAAGGATAAGGCGGTATACAAAACTGTCTAAATAAATAAATAAATAAGATGTTCAAATATGTGCATCGAAAATTAATGACAGATGCACCACCTAGCGGGAAAATGAATTTATACCTAGAAGCCCAAAGGATGTCAATTGATGCACTCAATTGTCTTGGATGCATCAATTGATGTACTTTGGGGCTTCTAGGTATAAATTCATGTTCCCGCTAGTGGCGTATCTCAATCACTGTTTACAGTTTTACTCTGACATTACAAACAATAAACACACGATGACATCACATACTGCACGTATTTAACAAATAAGTAACTTCACATTAATTCACATCTGCATTTCATGCTATACGCAGTCATCCTGATAATGCGTCAATTGACGCACTTTGGGGTTTCTAGGTAAGAACATAAGAACATAAGATATGCCATACTGGGTCAGACCAAGGTCCATCAAGCCCAGTATCCTGTTTCCAACAGTGGCCAATCTAGGTCATACGTACCTAGCAGTATCCCCAAAAGACCCGGGTTCCACAATGCTTGTATTGGGTCAAGCATTGATATTCTGGGTCCCTTTTTAATAATGGTTTATGGACCTTTCCTCCAGGAACTTGTCCAAACCTTTTTTAAACCCAGCTACACTAACAGCTCTTACTACATTCTCCGGTAACAAATTCCAGAGTTTGATTACACGTTGAGTGAAAAAATATTTTCTCTTATTTGTCTTAAATAGTTTATCCTGTAGCTTCATTACATGTCCCCTAGTCTGAGCAGTTTGCATGATCAAGAAGAAGTAGATAACACACGTCCAGACAAAAAACCACGCATGATCTTGGATTATAATTCTAGTAAAGGTGGAGTAGATACGGCAGATCAAATGTTGCGCACATATACCACAAAACGAATGACAAGACGCTGGCCAGTGACAATCTTCTACAACATGTTGGACATCAGTGCTTTGAACGCCTTCATTGTTTGAATGTCACTAAATCCAGAATGGCAGTCCAAGTCAAAGCACAGACGTCGTCTATTCCTCTTGGAATTAGGGAAGCAGCTGCTTCAGAGTAATTGCAACGAAACTTCTTCCAGCATTGAAGAAGCCACTGATGCTGTTTGCAATGTCGGGATCCCAAAGAAAAGGGCAAGGTGTCACTGCTGTTCCATAAAAAAAGACAAGAAAAGCAACATAGTTTGCACCTCCTGCAAGCGCAATGTTTGCAAAGAACATTCAGAAATTGTCTGTGTCTCATGCAAATTACTGTAGTACTTTACAGTGTTCATCAAGTGCATGCAAAAGCTGCTTTCATGGCAACTCTTCTTCATGTAATTTTATGATAAAGCATTAAATTTCAAAACATTTAACCTTCATATAATAAATAATTAATTCGGAATAATATTTTGTCTGTTTAGTTTAAAATTTTCATGGTTAGCAATTAAAATTCATCATGGGGTCATTTAGGACCCCAACGGTATTCAGTGTGTGCAAAAAATCTCGGTAATTCCAGGATTAAAGAAGGAAGTTCATATTTCAATGATGAGAAAAGGCCTCAGAGAAATGGGGCCTCAATATTTTAGCAATTGGGCTCACCGGTGCTCCATCATAAGTCAAAAACCTTGATATTTTAAAATGAGTCTGCTAAACCATCACTGCCTATTTAACCAATTGAACATGAAAGTAAGACGTCTCTTCTCTAAAATATTACTTGTCCGTCATTCTGGAGAGTGGTAGCTCTGAGACAAGTCATTGAGATTGCAAAGAATTGACACCGATATCCCGAGGAAGGGCGTTATTGATGCTGTCTGCACTACGATGAAAAGATGCCAGAATGAGTGAATAGTAGTAAAATGTTTTGTGGTGAATAAGAACATTTGTGCTGTATAATCCCTGAAGCAGCCCTGCAATGCAATGGGAGGGCCTCTCATTAGATTTTGGCTACCATAAGTGATCATTCACAAAGTTAATCTCTATCTCCGCAATTGTTACCAGCATTCAGATACGTAATATTTCAATGGCAATTTGAGAGAAGAGACTTTTTATTTTCACTTTTACTTGGTTAAACAGGAAATGATGGTTTAGCAGACTCACTTTAAAATATCAAGGTTTTCGACCTAGGAAGGAGCACTGGTGAGCCTAGTTGCCACAGTATTTAGGCCGCAATTCTCTTCTTTCCTCATTGAAATATGAATTTCCTTATTTGAACATTTATTGATCTATGGTTACAACATAATTCAACAGCAGCTTTTACGATTCTTTGGGATTGTCTGCTATTTCCCAGGTGTTGTTCCAGAAACAAAAATATACATTAAACTGTCCCAAAAAAATCATTTATCTTCCATATTATAGAGCATGTTGGGTACATAAAGAACTTCACCAATCCTTTCAGACATATCCACTAAATAAGATATCAACCAACGCTGGCCACCATTTCGCCAAGAGGCTACTTCAGGATTGAATCCTCAGTGCTTCATCACTGTCATCTATTCTATCTGCACACCAGTATTCTTGTGAATATGGTCTACTGAAAGAGACAGTTTACAAATATCATTCAAGTGCAATCTCAGACGTCCAAGCCAGAACATCTGAAAAAAGAGCAGGCACGTCCGGGTGCAGGCACAATTTCACAAATTTGAACATGTCCAAGATGGACATCTGTGGGGGATCTACATAGACATTCCCTGAATAGTATTCCAGACCATGGACTTCTAGGACTAGCCTAATGGTTAGAGGGCTAGGCCCAGGAAGCTAGGGTACAAATCCCATTATTGGTATCATTGTGATTGTGCAGAGTACTGGGGATGGTGAAGTACCATCTTTTCTACATCCTCTAGATGTTTTTCAGCCAAAACAAACATGTTCCTGATGCCTATTCATTTCTGGAGCAAGTATAACCATAGACGTGATTCCAGATGTCCAGGATATTTCAGAGATCAGGCAGTAATATCCAGGTTCTTGGTAATACCTTCATGCCTCCACCATGCCCCTGTTTAGACTTGGATGTCTTCACAATGGGGACGTTCACAGACCTGGCTTCTAAAATGGCTGTGGAGATATTACCATGCTTTGAACAACTCTGCCCATTTTCAGATGTCCAAAGTGTGAGTAGGGCTTCTAAGATAACCCCCCAAACATTCAAATAAACAAATGGGGAAGTTAAGCTGCGACTCTTACAATCTATGCACATTCGTAGAAAATATGCATTTTGATGGGAGGAAAAATTAGAAAAAAATCTTTGAAACTTCTTCAGATTTTTAATGTATTTTGTAAAGAGCATACTCCTGCTGACTTAAGCACTCGGGATAGTGTTTTGATTTACTGTAACCATCTGCCCCCTTTCCAGAAATGTTATTCTTTAGCCAATGTACCTCTGTCAGTGATGCATCCAAGCATGCAGAAGCATTACTGCTTGTATGCATATGTGCTTGGATAACTGGAATGCTCACAAACATTCCCAAGCCCCACTGACTGGACGTTTATATAGTTGCTCCAAAGACTGGCTCCCAGTCCCCACTGACTGAAGCCAATACAGACACACACATGTACGTGTGTTGACTCTGTGTGTGTTTGTAATCATGAGAAAAAAAGGAGGTGTGTCCCCTAATAGTTATGTATTAGTGTTTTTACACTGCAGCAGTTACAGTTGCCTCTCCCAGTTCCACAGGAGGGATTTTATTTCTCAAGAAACCCTTGTCCAATCCAGCCCATTTTCAAACTCACTCTGGATCATTCTGAGCCACGAATGGTGGGGATGGACATCCCAATGGGACATCCATCCCAGCTATTCGTGCCGGCTCCTGCCCCAGACTAACGGGGAAGTTAGACAGGAGCGGGGAATGGGCAGCCTGGGGGCGGAGTCTGGGTGGGCAGTGGGTGGTCGCTGGCCCTGGATGTACAGGGCTGATTCTAATGTCAGCCCAGTACGTCCAGAGCCAACGACATGTGCAGGGAAGTTATTCCACCTCGGAGGTGGAATAACTTCTCTGGATGTTTTTTTTATTTGCTGTGCCCAGGGCACAGATGGGCGGGGGGGGGCAGAGGACATTCCCCGCAGCCTGACACTGGCCTTAGGAGGCCAGATCGGGGGTCGAGCTGTTGGGAATAAGCAGTTTTTGCCGCCGGCTGGCATCGCAGCTTTTAAATGGAGCCGTGGTGCCATGGAAAACGGACACCATGGTTCCATTTAAAAGCCCTGACTGAGTTAGCTGGGCTTTTCATGTACATGCAGGCCAGAATGAATAGCAGTCCCAGCCTCAACGTACATGGACTATTCACGATTCTGATCTCGCGGGGCTAGACGTGCCCCGTGGGATCAGAATCATAATCCCTTCTGCGCATCCGGTTCAGACCAGACGCACAGAGGGCATCTATGTGTGGGACGGAATCGTGCGCACTGTGTTTTTTCCCTTGTTTTCTCCCAAAATCAAATTTGGTCTTGTTCTGTTAAATACTCGTACAGCACTATGTACACCTTGTAGCACTATACAAATGATATATATTAATAATAGTAGTAATTTGCCCTCTTGGCTCCACCCAATGTTTGGGAATTAGATGAAGGAAGTCTATTGAGCAAGATCACACAGTGATTCCATCCATACCTAATTAAGGCGAGATGGAAAATTACCAGGTCTCTTTACAGTGATAATGCTGTCATGTTTAAATCTGCTGCTCTTTATGAAGCCTTATGCCCTAAAACAGAGGCTCCTAGCGCCAGTCCTTGAGGACTGTGAAGGCACATGGGCATAACCAACCTATACAAATCTGCTTTCTTCTTATAGCACGTGCATGCAGATATATCTAATGAATATTCATTGTGTAAATCTAAGAACCAGTCCTATTTACGGCCTTTGCCAAAAAATCTCCTGCCACGAGAAAGGAAAATGTGCAACTGTCAATATGCTTCTTTATGGGCTTCCATCTATGGGCTCCTTTACCTGTTACTTTTCACCGCAGTTTTTGATGACTCCCTGTGCTATATGATAACAGCTATGTTTGCATTGCCTGTTCATACCATCACTCTTCTGATGGTACTGGTGCATGGCCTTAGTTCCTTTCTCTTCTCCGTCTCTCAAGTCTCTCTGCCAACATTTGAACTTCATCCTTGTGATATTTTGAACCTTTTGTTGGCTGCTAAGTGCAATGGAAAATGGCCTTCAAATTTAAAATATGTATTGCTATTACATGTTATTACATTGCATCTTACATTCGTCTCTTAGCTGTGTCAAATTAATGCACTGCATTAAACATTAAATGATGACTTTCATTCCTGCAGACATCACCTTGAACCTTGTTTGGCTGCTAAGTGCAATGGGAAAAGGCCTTCAAATATAAACTATTTATTGCTAACACAATGTTATTACAATGCATCTTAAATTCATCTTTCCGCTGTGTCAAATTAATGCACTGCATTAACATTAAATGATAACTTTCATTCCTGCAAACATCACATTTATTACTGCTATTCTCTTGGGTAGTCTTCATGTATGTGATTTAATGGAAAAAAGAGTTTGAAAGGCCATATAAAAGACCACACTGAACATTTGTTCTGACATTCCAACAAAATCCAAGTTAACCTACTGTAATGTAGCAATCTCAGAATAGATGCAAACCCTAGAATGTTAGGACCTTGGGAAATCTTTCTCTGGGCAAATGGCAATGTTTGTTTAACCTGAAGCTCCAGACAGATTCCAGATTCAGCAACCCGAGACAGGCAGTTGTTTCAGCAGATTACATTCATAAGTGTGGGCGGAATCTGCCAGATTGATTAAAATGCTGCCAGCTACAATTTTATTTCTAGTTTCCATATGCTCACGGCATTGCTGTAGCAAGTTCTGCTTGTTCATAAATAAAAATATAAGACAACAATTGATCAGGGAACCAGAGTGAGAGACTAGTGCATCATGGTCAGGCCAGACTAAGATTTCAAGAACCATCCTGCTAGCTGATACTCAAAGCCAAGTAAAAGCAGTAGAGAAACATACTGGGTCAGATAGCCTTCAAGGCCTCATATATCAGCTTAGTTAAAAAGTCTGGGAAGCTGGAAGGTGTTCTCAACAACATGAAGGTTAACCAACTTATTAGCTATTGCGGTTCCTGTACACAGATTTCTGATGATCAGCCAACTGCTTGCTGACTCCAATTCCAGGCCTGCAATTCCGGTTCATTTCTAACTTCTTCTCCAACTATGGGACCTGCTTCATTGCAAGCTTCATCTCTAATTCCTGCTCCAGGACTTGCTACTTGCAATTCCATCTACTAGCCTTTGTCTATTGCAGAGGACACCCAATGCCTTAGCCAGCCTGATGGCCCATGTCTAAAATTCAGGCTGCGCTCCAAGACTCATAAGAACATACAGAGCAGCAACCTGGCAGAAGAAGGGAATAGTTTAATTTTCTCTAAAGATGTATTTCTAAAGAGAGAAAGCAAGAGTTTATACTGGGCTAATTCAATACATTGTTGTTCCTTCGTCAGTTCATAAAAAGTGAGCAGGCAAAGACAGATGCCGCCTAGATAATTAGAGGTGTGCAAGCAAAAAATGTTCATTTTTAAAACAATTTTGATTTGATGTTGTCCCCAACTTTTATAAAAAAAGTCCTTCCATCCATGCAGATTGTTTTATTGTTTATGCAAAAGAATGGACTATCATGCCCATGAGGCAACAAAGGATCAGCAGCGTACCCGTACAGTTAGAGCGCTAGGATGATGAAAAACACAGCAGGGATAAAAGATAGAGTACGAAGAGTAAATGGCTGTGTTTCTTAACACCCGACACGGCCGTGTTTCAGCACACCCATGCAATGGTCTAGCAAACACATCAATTGTGTATACCTTCAGTCTCAGTATCTCCAACGCACAGCCGCTGCTTATGTTTGAACATCTGTCAGGGATACCGAGATGAAGGTATACACAATTGATGTGTTTGGTAGACCATTTATTTCACTGTCTAATGTGTTTTGTTGCAATCTGCAACAGTTGTTATCCTTGAGGCAGGAACGTGTTTGCTGAAACACAGCTGTGTT
Source organism: Ichthyophis bannanicus (assembly GCA_033557465.1). Taxonomy (NCBI): domain Eukaryota; kingdom Metazoa; phylum Chordata; class Amphibia; order Gymnophiona; family Ichthyophiidae; genus Ichthyophis; species Ichthyophis bannanicus. The sequence goes on along the minus strand of CM066037.1, from coordinate 476,295,297 downwards.
GGATTTTATTTACTCTTCGGGCTCCTTCATCTATCCCTGCTGTGTTTTTCTTCACTTTGTGCAACTGTGGGGGTTTCTTTGTTGTTTGTGATGTCCAGTTGCAGCTCCAGGATAGCTGGGTCTTTGTTTCTTCTTAGTTTTCTCTGTTATTGATGTCGACAAACCTTGAAAGAGTTAACCCTCTCCAGTGAGTGAAGAGCTGCTTATTTAAAGAGACAGTTGCCCTGATTTTACTTAGAGGGCCTGGGATCATCTAATCATGTGTTACCAGCAGAGCTACTGCTCTTTGTTGCCCCTCAGAAGCTGCTCCCGAGGTCACTACGTAGTTTTGCCTAATGATTGAGCCAACCCTGGTTACCAGATATATCAGCAACAAACTAAGAACATACTGTCAAGACATAGCAGCTCAACAAGGAGGGTTCAGCATTTAAACAATAATTTTCTGTTGCATGTGCCAATTAAAATCTTGTATAGATTGATAGATAGATGCAGCAAACTGCGCTATGACTGAGATTTTCCTACACTAGCAATCTTCCTCTCCGGTGCGGAAAATAAGCTAGAGCATCTTTTACTCTTTTCTTTGCATTGGATATTACATCAGCTCAGGGCCCTAGTGGCCCCAGTGGCCCAGCCCTCCCCATTCTTGAATCCCTAAACAATTTCAAGTGGCCTCAGCAGCTTAGTAACCTGCCACCACCCTCTAACTCCCTCAAAAACATGCAACAAGTAGCTCTCGTTCCTGAAGCTCCAATTCTTCCCAGGTACCTTCCTGTTGGGAGGCAAGAGCGATGTCTTCATGCCACCATCTTGGAAAATGGCAGTGCCTGACCCATGCTGGGCATCCCAGGAAAGGTACTGGGAGCTGTGTGAGGGTGTCCAAAGTGAGCAGGGGGTCTCTGGGTCAGCCAAAGAGTCCAGAGGATCGTGCCAGGAACCCCTTTTTTATAGGGAGGTTAGGGTGGGGCTCTAATGTCCACTCAGGCCACAAATGTTTATTTTTTTGGGGGGGGGGGGATCAGGGGTAGGGTTTAGGGTTTAGGGCCACCAATGCTTCTAGTGGGGATCAGGGACTGGGGATGCCAATGGGGTCACCAATAATTTTTTGTGGCAATAGAGGGGCTGATGGGGTTGAAGCAGATCAGGGAACTTGGCCTGTCAAATTTCACACCAGATGACCTGTTTTGCTTATAGCTGCAGTAATGCAAACCCACGTGAGCATGCACCTGCCTTTAGTTGTGCCAAGTTTTTGCACGCAGCTTATTTGAAATTCTTTTTTCTGCATCTGTGACCAAAAATGCTGCATTTTCCGTGCATTAGAAAACCAGATACTAAGGGGCATGTTTACTAAACATTCTTATCGTGCGGGGCCGCGGTAGTGTACCTGTGCCATATAAGGAGTGGGCGGATCAGGCTGCCAAAAGAAAAAAACCGGGAGTAAGCAACCGGACGTGTGCGCGTCACGGTAATGTGCGGGGTCGACATTAGCGCGCCAAAAGGCAAAGTGGCGCGCTGCCGGGTATAGAAAACACCCGAGCCGTAGTACAACGGTGAAGACACTGACCAATAGTGCAGGGGCCATGGGTTCAATCCCCCATTGTGCTCAATGGAAGAGGCCAGCTGCGGCATCAAATGTAGTGGGAAAAAGTGTTGTGGGAGGTATAGTAATTTTGGGCGGCAGAGAGCGGCGCACGGTTTATTTTTAACGGCATGAGTCGGCGCACCGTTCATTGGGGGCGGCAGGGGGCGGCGCACTGTTAGGTTTGGGGGGCAGAGGGCGGCGCGCTGATGTATGAGGGGGCAGTCCGATAGTGGGCGGCATAGGTGGCGCACTGATGTGCACAGCAAACAGTAACAGAGCCTTAGCACAATGGTTGGGATACTGACCAATGGTGCAGAGGTCAGGGGTTCAACCCCTCACAGTGCCCAGTGAGCAAGGTTGGCTGGGGCAGTAAGTATTATGGTGAGGTGTGCTGTAGGAGGCCTTATAGTTTATTTTTATTACCCACTACCAGTATACCCGCTCTAACAGCGTGTTAATATATGGAGGCCCGTAAGGCACATGTTACAGTGCACAGTCCGCAAAGGCACCCTAGCAAGTCCCCTATAGGGCACCATGTATGCTGCGCCACAGGATAATGTATAGTGCACGCAATATGGATGGCAACCATAAGGTGGCCTATAGGGCGCCCTATAATGCACCCTCAGAGGCACCCTTATGGGTACAGTATGGCAAGGGTGTGTTTGATGCCATAAACATATGTCCAGTAAAAAGTACAATGCTCTGGACAACCCTATCACAGAACCCCTCTGTGGACTTGAACCCATGACCTCCTGCTATAAAGGCAGTGACGGAACCATTGGGCTACGGCACTATAGCTCTGAGTAAGCGCCTGTGTGGCTGCAGAGAGCCTGCACGTCACCCCACAGACAGTCTGCTGCTGTAGACAGGACGGGGTAGGCCACCCGTACCCATGATGCAATGCACATGCAAATCAGCTGCCCACAGATGCACACAAGATGGGGACCTCACCCCAAAAGCTACACGGCATGGTAGGGGGAACTGTCCGTGTCCACCCACACAGAACCTCGGCCTGGTGGGGGGCCTGAGCGTGAGGACTGCCGGCGAGGGGTAGCTACACACCGTCACATTGTGCAGGTAATGTGCTCACCCTGAGGGTGGGTGGTGGTGCCCAGGACCAGGTCCACATCAACGGCCATGGCTGAATGAGGCCATGCCAGAGCTCAACATCAGTATTAACCTGTGTGATAAGAAGGTGTTGCAAACTCATCATGGATACCCCTTCTGTCTTAGTTGGTGGTTCTCTCCCCCCCCCCCCATAGGTGGGCAACATACCCACCTACCCCCCCCCCCCATGACAAACAGGGTCTCCCATCAACAGATCCCCATCCTTCCCCCCCCCCCCCCCCTGCACTAATGGCGGTAGAGTGGGCCATCAACCCCTGTCCTGCTGGGGGACAGACACCCTACAGGGCAGTCCAAGCAGCTCCACACACATCCAAAACACACTATCAGACAGACAGTAGGCCTGGATATTCAGGGGTGCACCCCAGCACTATCTGATATTCTCCTGCAGCAGGCCATCAGCTGCTGCACCCTGCAAGGAGCTCCATCAGGACACATACCAGCTGTGCAGAGTCTGCTGGATAGTCCTGATAGGATTGCATGCACCCCAAACTGGGGTGGCAGCACACACAGGGAGATCAGTCCATGAAGAGGCCCCAACAGGACACCCATATATATATTTATTTATTTATTATTTTTTATTACAGGCTCTTATATACCACTCTATTCAGAATCAGCACAGTTCACAATATAACAACATACCATAACAACAAACTGTTAGGTTTTACAGAGAACAAGGTCAGAGAACTTGGATAAAACATGATATCACAGGAGAGAAATGCTATACAGCACTATGGGGGTGCCTAGCCATGCTGTCATCACTGCACGCTCAGGGTGAGAGTGATCCACCAGCAGCAGATACAGAGGTCAGCCTGTCTGTGTAGGTGGTGGCTGGGCATTACAATGTCCCAGCCAGTGCCCCATGCCCTGTGCAGATGCATCCTGGCCAGCACACCCTGTCTGAGCTATACCCATGGTACCTTGCTGCTCATTATGCACATTGTCAGGCCAATACTGGCAACAGTGCTGGCAGTGTGGCCTGTGGAGGGTGTTTGTAGCCAACACACACTGTATAGACAGACACCCCCCCCCTCACCTATGCCAGCATTGTGCTACTATTGGGGGAGTCATTCGACGTGCCCACCACACCAGTCCTGGGAAGGGTACAGGCATGGATATGGTACACAGTACTGCTGCATGTCACTCCCCAGGGTGGTAAATACTGTCAGGGGCCAGACCTGGGGCACGCACCACAGACAGCCGACAGCTTGTTCTGCTGCAGCACAAGGAGCAAACAGTGCTGAGCGTAGGACTGTCTACCTGCCAGTACCCACATCAAACGTTTGTGGTCTGTGTACCGTGTACCCAGGTATAGGGTGGCATTGCTAGGGTACGCAGGAGCTAGATCTGGGAGATGCCCCCCCAGGGGGCTTTTCCAATGTGGCCTGTGGGTGTGGGTGCGTCTGGACCTTTGCCTCTTGCTTTACGGCAGAGTGTCCCTACTCCAGTCCTGGTGTTCCAGACACTGTTCGGGTCTTCATGCTGTCCCCTATGAATATGCATGGGCTACAGTTGCATAGCATGGGGGTGGTGCAGACATCTGCAGCACAGGCATCTGTCTTAGGGGAAGCATGGAACCTGAATGGTGTTTGGCCCTCCAGGACTGCATTTGGGAGACTCTGCTGGAGATAATGTGCCTGTTTATGGTGTCTGTGTTTGGTGTGGTAAAAGATAGGCGTATTGACCATGCCTATGTTCTCAGCAATAAAGGTTTGTCCTTACTACCACGGTGTAGCTGTGGGGTGAATATGTGGACAGGGTTGGCGGTAGCTGCAGCTGGGCTCTGAACCTGTGACCCTCTGTTCTTGCACACACTGTCTGTGTGCACTGCACCACCGTGTAGCCACTGATTGGCTGCAATCCCTGGGTGGTCCATGACTGTACATCCGACAGGGCCAATGGGTGGAGAGTGGGAGGGGAGAGGCTCCCCGCACAGTATCGGGCCCGAATTTACATGTAAAAAATAGCGCGAGTGAAACACTCGCGGTAGAGGGCATATAAAGGGAAGAGAAACCATTTCCGTCAGCAATGTACAGCAAAACCGGGGAAACATGCAAAACGTCAGCAGTGTGATACATGTGCACAGCACAAAACTGCAATGAAAAAGAGGAAATTACCACAACAAAAGCATTAAAATTAAGGGGCATGTTTACTAAAGTCCGCAAATCTGCGCGGCGCAAAATAGCGCACGGTAACGCGGCATTGAAACGCGCAGAAACACGTTTAAACGCCCCGCACACGTGCGTGTCACCCCCGCACAGGTACGCGGTTCAGTAACGGGCCCCGTACAAGTGCGGGCCCGCAAATGTCCGATAGAGGCGTGGAACGGCTAAAGGAGGGCGGAGGAAGGCTCCGGAGGGGCGGAGGGACGGGGTCAATGGGTGGAGAGTGGGAGGGGAGAGGCTCCCCGCACAGTATCGGGCCCGAATTTACATGTAAAAAATAGCGCGAGTGAAACACTCGCGGTAGAGGGCATATAAAGGGAAGAGAAACCATTTCCGTCAGCAATGTACAGCAAAACCGGGGAAACATGCAAAACGTCAGCAGTGTGATACATGTGCACAGCACAAAACTGCAATGAAAAAGAGGAAATTACCACAACAAAAGCATTAAAATAGTAAATCAGCTGGGGAACAGGTATAGTAATGCGCAAAAGTTAAAAACACACCCAGCAGAGCTCCTAAAAAATAAAATAACAGTTGTTTGGAAAGGGGCACGGAGCGGAGACACCTCCAAAAACGTCTCCGTGTATTGGACCCCTCCTGGGAGTGTTACTTATGGTTGTCCATCAATAGCACTGTTGCCCAGCATGGGAATATGCTATCCCCCTCTGTTCGGACGTCATACCCGTGTTATATTTGCACGTTTGTCACCAGACAGGGTGAAGGAGCTCACAGTAATAATGTGCAGAGCAGGTTTTGGAACCCCACCCTGCCAGGTCTACTATCTCCAGGGACTACACTGTCTCTGTGGCCACAGTGTGGTGCAGTGGACAGAGCCGGTACCTCTAGGACCAGAGGGTCACACATTCAAATCCCAGCTGTGGCACATGCCAGCACAATCCCAATATTTAACCCACCACTAAACACAGATAGCAGAGACACCCCTTTATTGCACAGAACAAAAGCATGTTGCAAACACCCATATTTTACCCTACACCACACACACACCAGCACAATGTGCATCACCAACAGCCGCGTCCCCCAAATGCAGTCCTGTAGTGCCACAACTGTAGGGGCCAAGGACACGTAGGTAGAGGTTAAGTAGGTAGAGGTTATGTACGACAGATGTGCCTGTACATGCCTTCACCCCACGTGCCAAGGGCCAATTGTGTCCCTGGTCATGATCACGTAATGGGTGGCCCACGTTCCACAAAAACCTTGCTAAAGAACAACAGCTAGACCGCTATACCATGTGAGCCAAATACAGTCCTGGGGTTCCACTACGCAATCAGGTCATATCCCTTTGCAAGGATAAGGACATGCCAGCATGTTGGCGGAAGGGTTCAGATGGTGGAGGGGGCAGTGGCTGCTAGCCACAGAGGACAGTGGCCAGGCCATGTGCAGGCTGGCACCGTCCACTGCAACAGACAGGCCCTGTCGGATGTACAGTCATGGACCACCCAGGGATTGCAGCCAATCAGTGGCTACACGGTGGTGCAGTGCACACAGACAGTGTGTGCAAGAACAGAGGGTCACAGGTTCAGAGCCCAGCTGCAGCTACCGCCAACCCTGTCCACATATTCACCCCACAGCTACACCGTGGTAGTAAGGACAAACCTTTATTGCTGAGAACATAGGCATGGTCAATACGCCTATCTTTTACCACACCAAACACAGACACCATAAACAGGCACATTATCTCCAGCAGAGTCTCCCAAATGCAGTCCTGGAGGGCCAAACACCATTCAGGTTCCATGCTTCCCCTAAGACAGATAACTGTGCTGCAGATGTCTGCACCACCCCCATGCTATGCAACTGTAGCCCATGCATATTCATAGGGGACAGCATGAAGACCCGAACAGTGTCTGGAACACCAGGACTGGAGTAGGGACACTCTGCCGTAAAGCAAGAGGCAAAGGTCCAGACGCACCCACACCCACAGGCCACATTGGAAAAGCCCCCTGGGGGGGCATCTCCCAGATCTAGCTCCTGCGTACCCTAGCAATGCCACCCTATACCTGGGTACACGGTACACAGACCACAAACGTTTGATGTGGGTACTGGCAGGTAGACAGTCCTACGCTCAGCACTGTTTGCTCCTTGTGCTGCAGCAGAACAAGCTGTCGGCTGTCTGTGGTGCGTGCCCCAGGTCTGGCCCCTGACAGTATTTACCACCCTGGGGAGTGACATGCAGCAGTACTGTGTACCATATCCATGCCTGTACCCTTCCCAGGACTGGTGTGGTGGGCACGTCGAATGACTCCCCCAATAGTAGCACAATGCTGGCATAGGTGAGGGGGGGGGGTGTCTGTCTATACAGTGTGTGTTGGCTACAAACACCCTCCACAGGCCACACTGCCAGCACTGTTGCCAGTATTGGCCTGACAATGTGCATAATGAGCAGCAAGGTACCATGGGTATAGCTCAGACAGGGTGTGCTGGCCAGGATGCATCTGCACAGGGCATGGGGCACTGGCTGGGACATTGTAATGCCCAGCCACCACCTACACAGACAGGCTGACCTCTGTATCTGCTGCTGGTGGATCACTCTCACCCTGAGCGTGCAGTGATGACAGCATGGCTAGGCACCCCCATAGTGCTGTATAGCATTTCTCTCCTGTGATATCATGTTTTATCCAAGTTCTCTGACCTTGTTCTCTGTAAAACCTAACAGTTTGTTGTTATGGTATGTTGTTATATTGTGAACTGCGCTGATTCTGAATAGAGCGGTATATAAGAGCCTGTAATAAAAAATAATAAATAAATAAATATATATATGGGTGTCCTGTTGGGGCCTCTTCATGGACTGATCTCCCTGTGTGTGCTGCCACCCCAGTTTGGGGTGCATGCAATCCTATCAGGACTATCCAGCAGACTCTGCACAGCTGGTATGTGTCCTGATGGAGCTCCTTGCAGGGTGCAGCAGCTGATGGCCTGCTGCAGGAGAATATCAGATAGTGCTGGGGTGCACCCCTGAATATCCAGGCCTACTGTCTGTCTGATAGTGTGTTTTGGATGTGTGTGGAGCTGCTTGGACTGCCCTGTAGGGTGTCTGTCCCCCAGCAGGACAGGGGTTGATGGCCCACTCTACCGCCAGTAGTGCAAGGGGGGGGGGGGGGGAAAAGGATGGGGATCTGTTGATGGGAGACCCTGTTTGTCATGGGGGGGGGGGGTAGGTATGTTGCCCACCTATGGGGGGGGGGAGAACCACCAACTAAGACAGAAGGGGTATCCATGATGAGTTTGCAACACCTTCTTATCACACAGGTTAATACTGATGTTGAGCTCTGGCATGGCCTCATTCAGCCATGGCCGTTGATGTGGACCTGGTCCTGGGCACCACCACCCACCCTCAGGGTGAGCACATTACCTGCACAATGTGACGGTGTGTAGCTACCCCTCGCCGGCAGTCCTCACGCTCAGGCCCCCCTACCATGCCGTGTAGCTTTTGGGGTGCAGTCCCCATCTTGTGTGCATCTGTGGGCAGCTGATTTGCATGTGCATTGCATCATGGGTACGGGTGGCCTACCCCGTCCTGTCTACAGCAGCAGACTGTCTGTGGGGTGACGTGCAGGCTCTCTGCAGCCACACAGGCGCTTACTCAGAGCTATAGTGCCGTAGCCCAATGGTTCCGTCACTGCCTTTATAGCAGGAGGTCATGGGTTCAAGTCCACAGAGGGGTTCTGTGATAGGGTTGTCCAGAGCATTGTACTTTTTACTGGACATATGTTTATGGCATCAAACACACCCTTGCCATACTGTACCCATAAGGGTGCCTCTGAGGGTGCATTATAGGGCGCCCTATAGGCCACCTTATGGTTGCCATCCATATTGCGTGCACTATACATTATCCTGTGGCGCAGCATACATGGTGCCCTATAGGGGACTTGCTAGGGTGCCTTTGCGGACTGTGCACTGTAACATGTGCCTTACGGGCCTCCATATATTAACACGCTGTTAGAGCGGGTATACTGGTAGTGGGTAATAAAAATAAACTATAAGGCCTCCTACAGCACACCTCACCATAATACTTACTGCCCCAGCCAACCTTGCTCACTGGGCACTGTGAGGGGTTGAACCCCTGACCTCTGCACTATTGGTCAGTATCCCAACCATTGTGCTAAGGCTCTGTTACTGTTTGCTGTGCACATCAGTGCGCCACCTATGCCGCCCACTATCGGACTGCCCCCTCATACATCAGCGCGCCGCCCTCTGCCCCCCAAACCTAACAGTGCGCCGCCCCCTGCCGCCCCCAATGAACGGTGCGCCGACTCATGCCGTTAAAAATAAACCGTGCGCCGCTCTCTGCCGCCCAAAATTACTATACCTCCCACAACACTTTTTCCCACTACATTTGATGCCGCAGCTGGCCTCTTCCATTGAGCACAATGGGGTGTTGAACCCATGGCCCCTGCACCATGGGTCAGTGTCTTCACCATTGTACTACGGCTCTGCTGTATGTTTATGCAGCAGCGGCCCACGTAGCCTTCCCACGCGCCAATGTGGGCCCCGCACATTACTGCGACACGCACAGGTTTGCTCTGGTGTCTGTCTATGTCCGCCCTGAAACGGCCACTCCGTATATGGCACCAGTACACTAACGGGTACCCACACAGCAACCTTCTTTAATTAACATCGCCCTTATTATTGGCAGTCATTGCAATGTGAAAGCTATAGCACATCACATCATACAGAAGCCAAAGAACCATTGTGTATGTGTTGATAGGTTCAAGACCCAAATGTGTATACACATCAACATTCGAAAATGGTGTTCAGTTCCATAAGATAAATGACACACAACAGTGTATATGTAATGTGTGTCGCGCAGGTTCTAGCGATAAACTTTTCTGTGCGCATTTGCGTGACGCAGTTGCACGTGAAATATTGCAAACATGCGCCAGCTGCGTAGGCCACATGCACGTACTGCGTTCGGTGCGCACATGGACGCCATACGTGTCTGAACTGCGCCATATGCGTGGCGCAGGTGCACGTAAATTTGCGCGTCAGGTGCCCTACGCATGTGCGTGATGCACGCTGCGTCCAATCAGGTGATAATATCTGAAAATGGCGCCCAGAGTAAGGAAGCCCTCCTTCAACCTCCGAGAGCTCAGGCACCTGTCCCGGCTGATCGCACCATGCCAGCACAAGCTCTTCCCAGGGGCCACCGGGCACAGGGACAGCTCCAAGGTCCTAAGGGCGTGGCAACGTCTACAAAGACGGTTCAATAGTGAAGCAGACTACCCACGTGAGGTAAGTGTATGGTGCCTGTACCTCAAAATGAGATCTGTAGCCTGTGCTAATTGCAAATGTCCATGCTGTTGTTATGAGGTACTGTGAGTCAGTAATGTGCACAAGATGAGAAGACATAGCAAAATGTATCTGTGTCATTTGTGAGTGTGGTGACCTGCACCCAGGTGGTGATGGACATGGTCATAGAGGTGTCCATGCTACCCTTGTGGCATGTCAGCTGCTGCCATGGCTGTGCCACAACATACTGTAATTATGCTAGACCCTAGATCAGCAGATGTAAATAGAAACAACAACATATGGATATGGTGGGATCAGTACCTGTAACAAAGCACCCTGGGACAAGCACAAGGATAAGTGAAACGTAGCATTGATGGTATGTCACACACCCAGATGAGATGGGCAGTGTTGGCCATGTTGTTCAATACACACGCCTATCTGCATGGGTCCACAGCGCCCATCACAGTGGGCTAGCAATCACCCTGGAGAAATGCTTGTGCGTGCCCATCCAATTTCAGGCATCCACCCTATCACAAGGAGGACAGAGAGCCCATCACAGTGTGTTTGCTGTCAGCCCTGTGATATTGGTCTGTGTGCTGTCAGAGCCCCAAACACTTCCCCTAACTGCAGAGGTCCATAGAGCTCATCCCAGTAGGCTCTAAGAAACCCATGGAAAATGCTTGTCTGTGCATGGGCAGGTTAACACATACACCCTATCCCCTGGATTCCATGTGGACAATCGCAAGGGCTCATCTGGCACCATGGAGATATGGTTGTGTGTGCTCTAACAGTTTTGCTGAATGCTCCCTATGCCCTGGAGGCCAGGTATGCCACTACAGTGGCTCATCTGGCACCATGGAGATATGGTTGTGTGTGCACTAACAGTTTTGCTCTATGCTCCCTATGCCCTGGAGGCCAGGTATGCCACTACAGTGGCTCATCTGGCACCATGGAGATATGGTTGTGTGTGCTCTAACAGTTTTGCTCTATGCTCCCTATCCCCTGGAGGCCAGGTATGCCACTACAGTGGCTCATCTGGCACCATGGAGATATGGTTGTGTGTGCACTAACAGTTTTGCTCTATGCTCCCTATGCCCTGGAGGCCAGGTATGCCACTACAGTGGCTCATCTGGCACCATGGAGATATGGTTGTGTGTGCTCTAACAGTTTTGCTCTATGCTCCCTATCCCCTGGAGGCCAGGTATGCCACTACAGTGGCTCATCTGGCACCATGGAGATATGGTTGTGTGTGCACTAACAGTTTTGCTGTATGCTCCCTATGCCCTGGAGGCCAGGTATGCCACTACAGTGGCTCTTCTGGCACCATGGAGATATGGTTGTGTGTGCTCTAACAGTTTTGCTCTATGCTCCCTATCCCCTGGAGGCCAGGAAGACCATCCCAGTGTCTAATCTGGCACCATGGGGATATGCTTGTGTGTGCCTAACAGGTTATATGCATTCTCCCTATCCCCAGGATTCCTGTGAGCTGCGCAATGCGTCGTGTTAGTCACCCTTTTGCTAATGTGTGTGCAGCTGATGAATTGTGGTAGGACAACCAGCCCACAGGGGGACAGATCAGCAATAGCTATGGTGGGTATGTCAGTAAGATAATGTGTATGTTCATGGCAGGTAGGTTGGACCTATACCATAGTTTGTGAAGTGAATATCTCATCACACATGTCTGTGATGTCTCCAGATGATATGCTAGCTGCAGAGGTTAATGTGTGTAACAGCACCCCATCCCCCTTAGCCATTATATGTGTTATCAGAAACCTGTAGCAGAGACATGTCCCCATACCACCATGCAGATTGTGGTTCAAAACCTTAACACCTAAGATAAATCCAACAACATCAGACACATGGACATCACTGATGGTGTTTCAGTGACACATGCAACTGATGTTGCTGGATAACACATACATAAACCCACACATGAGCACTGGTGCAAAGAGCCGTTATGTTGGTTTGGCCCCTGTCGATATTGCTTCCACAAAACACCTTCTGTCAGCCCAGCTGAACCAGTGAATATGAACATAACAACATAACCTAGGCCATACAGGAACAATACCCACCCCTACCCCTACATTACGCTGACATCAACTGTGTGCAACGTAGGTTGCACATAGCCAGCAGCTTGCCCATATGACACACCTCCCACAATGCAGCCAGTGGTGCAAGCATTGATATTGTTGGCCCTGTCAAAGGTGAATGTTTATGTTAGTGTCCCCTGTCACAGTCAATAGGGCCACCCACACAATGACTCCTCTCACCACACTCCGCCAATGATTGGTTGCATATCAGTTTGCCAGTGGGGTTGAGTACCAGGATGTCTAAAGAGAATCTCAACATAGATGTGTGTAACACAGCACATGCAGTGTAACTGTGACTAGCATGGACAACATCATTGGCAACAAACTGTGCAATGTTGCTACAAGGTCATGCAAGGGTGCGATAGGGTATGTACAGGATGTGCTGAGGGAGCCATGTACACTGGCCACAGGTGTCACTGCACACATGTGCACAGACAAAGCAACTAATGCAGGTGGTACTGTGACCCCCGAATGTTCTGTGAACAAAAGGAGGTAGGCCTTCCATGTGTATCTATATTGATGAAACCCCAGGATGCATGAGAACACACCCCAGTGTCCATTTTCAATGACATCATAAGCAAACTAATGTGTATGTGTGTTGTGATGTTGGCCGTGCAATATGGCTCTTCCTAGGTCATGGATTGCCAAACATCAAGCAGGTCACTGTGTCTGTCATTGCATGACACTAGTTATTGTAGTGAAACACGTGTGGCAGTGTATGTTTATTTTGTGTGTCATCTGACCTATATGTCACAATGTACACAAATGGAGGTTCCATAACCCCCCACACACGTGAGCCATGAGATAACAGGAGTATGTCACTTTGTAGGTTTCCCCCCGTTTGCCAATAGGCCATAATGAAATATGAATACTTAAGACGCCTTGCTGGCCACCCCCCACGAACCATGTAAGCTTCCCTGAAGGCCCTTCCAGGCATGGCCGGTTGGGCTGACTGCCCTGGGCCACACCCAAATGATGTCACCCACTTTTATCTGACACTCACACAGGATGCTATAGAAAGAGGTGGGGAATAAGAAGGCAGCCACAGTCCATCAGCACACCTGTGAAAACAAACTAGCATGTACATATACTTTGCAGCCAGGTGATAGACCATGTTATGTGTGTATCTGGTGACAGCATAGCCAAACCCCTGTCAGAGTTTACCTGGCGTAACAGCAGCATGAGGACATAACAGCCCCCCCAATCCCCGGGGGGGGGGGCCCCACTCCATGTCCGTGTCACTCTCACACGTTTTTCTCAATGTTGATCCCTGTGTAAGCTGTATACCTCACCTGAGAGAGACATGTTGGACAGGGGAGGGGCAGTGCATTCACACTGTGGGATGCTGACACACACCGTCACAAGGGATGAGGGTCAGCTGTGACACACAGGCTCCCTTGTCACCAGCGGAGAACCCATGGCATGACATATGCGTGTTGCCCATGGAACTGCCTGCTGACAGGTGACAAACTATGCAGTACATGACACACACACACACAGCACTGTCGCAGAAGCAGCAAGACCCTGTGCACAGTGATGTGTGTGTGTGTGTGTGTGTGTGGGCAAACCAGCAGAAGGTGACCAGTCACTAATGCCCTCACCTTTCCTTTGCATATCCACAGATCGAGGATCTCCGGAAGAAGGGCAGGGAGCTGCGCCTCCACCATGCTGCATACCTTCAGCGCCTCCAGGGTGAGAACTCACAAAAGGGTGATGATGTATAATAATGAGAATGTCACGTATTTGTAACTTATGTCCCATTATCAGAGATGCCTTTGTGTTACCTGCCTATGTAGATGTGCTATATTTCTGACAGAGAAACGTGCTGATGGCTGTCATGTTCCACAGATGGTGATGGCACCGAGGATGAGGCCACCACCTCTGCACACCTCTTCCGAAGGACACCAACACCACATGATGCAGAGGTGGTGGTCCTGGACACCACAGAGGAGGAGGAGGAGGAGGAGGAGGAGGAGGTGGACGAGGATGATGAGGTGGAGGTGGTGGAGGCGCAAACACCTGGATCACCTGAAGAAAGGACACAGGAGGGCCAAGAAGGACATTCTGAAGGGGTGTCTGTGGGGGAGGCAGGGTTGAGGGTGGCTGCAGGTGATGTGGAGGGGGGGGATGTTTGGGAGGGATCAGGGGTGGAGGAGTTCCCAGAAGGGGTTTGGGAAAGTGATGTTGAAGACAGGGCATCACAGGGCACTGTGGCCTCCCCCCAGCCACTGCAGTTGCCTCCACCATCCAGGGCCACAGACAGGCCCTATGCAGATGCCACCACACAGACAGCATTGACAATGTGTGTGTGTGGTGGCATATGCGTGGACCACCTGTCTGTGGCCTTGGATGGGATGGAGCAACGCATACATGAGATGTGTCACTCTCAGCAGTGGCTGGCGGGAGTGATTGAGAGGGTGGTTGCCGAGGTGGTACGTCTGCCATGTCGGCAAGCACCCCCTCAATGGCGTCACTGGCGTCAGTGATTGTGCTAGTGACGTCACCACATGTGCCCTGTGCTGCCCTGTCTTCCATCAGTGGGCATGCTGGGGGAGGGTGGGTGTCACCTGTGTGTCTGTTTTATGTGTGTGTGTGTTTTATATTTGCGTGTGGGCGTTTGCGGGGAGGGGAGGATGTTTGGGGAGGGGGGGAGGGTGATGGTATTTTCCCCCTTCCCACGTCTGTAAAGTTTATCCCAGTTCTGTTTTCCATCATAAAATATATTTTTGAAAAAACCTGTAATGCTCACGTGTCTGACCTAGGCAAAGTGTGCGGATGTCAGCATGTGATATGTGTGGGTGCACATATGTTTCTGTGGTGCAAACATGTGTGTGAAACCAACAGCACCCCCCAAATAAGGTGTAGATGTTCATAATTAGGGGTCTACAGTAACCAGTGCAACGTAGCAGCTGTCTCACTGATGTACATGGCACAGGAATGGTCCTATGTGGAACAAAGGTCTTCACATATCTGAGTCCCAAACATAGGCAGACCACCCATATCTGCCTCTGTCACAGACGTACCTATGGTGTGTTGGGAGGCAGGAGATTATTGATGTGGTCAAGGGAAAAAGCCACATATATGCCACCAATGAGTGTTCTATGATGGGTTTCTCACGGCGATGAGTATGTGACGTAAACACGCCATTGGGAACATAGTCCCCCTGTGACCACATGGATGTCTGTGCACACTGTGCCGCTGCATCCCCAAGGATGTTGGGAAACAAGGTGCACGTGACACATCACATGTCTGTGCAGCATGACAATCGTAGCTGACTCTGTTGAGGTATTTGCAGCAGGGAACCTGTGTGTGGGTCATCTACTGTACCCATCACTAGATGACGTGGGCGCAGCTCATTTAGGGTTTTCACAAACACCCCCCGCCTCCCTGATACACATGGGACAACATGGACACTCATTGGACACACACACTGTATGTATAGTAATACAGCTGTTTATTGTCACAGAGTAAGTCTCATAATTAGCTTTCCATATACACATGGATATTCTAATGTGTGTGCGTTACAAATTTAAGTGTTACCTGACACCCACACAACATATGATCTGCATATGTAAGCTATTGACATGACACACATAACAAACACCTCAAAAACATGTTGAACTGGATACATAATTGCTCTAACTGAGCATTGTAAGATCAACAAAAACTAGGATTATACCATGTTATTGCATATATCATGTTTCATTATTTGCGACGTGGTCGCCCACGCCTGACACGTCGGGCCCCCTCCCCCCTCCCCCGGCCACGACCCTCTTCTCGAACCCGTGCTGGTGGTGGTGCAGGAGCAAGTCGGCGCATAACATCCAGCATGCCCTCAAGGGCCTCACATATCCGGGTGACGGGCATGTTTTGGACCGCCTCATGTAATTGATGGATCTCACCACACACCTGCCTTGTGTTTTGCTCCACTGCAAGGCGTATCCGCTCCAGAACACGTCGACTGCCTGTGCATGGGATACAGCGTGTTATATTCCATACATCTCCACTACTCCAACGCCATACACAAACATTTAATGTACATGCCACACGATTGGTGATGTGATAGGGCAGACTCAATCACAGAAATGGAGAGGGCCAATATACATAATGTCCACAGTAGTATATGGCAGGCAGACAAACCCACAGGGCACATCACACGACGTAGATGTGGTATGCCCTCACAACGATTTACAGGCTGTGGTGAAACACCCATATACTACAGCTGTGGCAACAGGATTGGCCAATGACAGCTCTCACATAACCATCGTGTAGGGGAGCTTGCGCATGCACGAGCCACAACTACATCAGCTGGACACCAACGGAGATGAACACAGGAAGGTCGAGATATGACATCACAATTGATGACACATGTGGAGGGAAAAACACATTCTCTGACAGGGACATGTGTATGTTAATGAAGCAATGGGATGTCTGGTAGGCACAGGGATGACACACCTTACCTGTACATGTGCACCTCTGCTGCACATATGTGACTCCTGAGTGATACATGTGCACCCTCACTGTAACACAGAGGAGGGTCCTTGGTCCAGATAATGTAGGCCATGTAACAAATGTGTAGTTATTTAGTTATTTAGTTAATTTACATGTTTTCTATACCGCCTTTTCCTTAAATCACAGCGGTTACCAAGACACAAGAGGGGAGAACAGAGACAGGGGGGCATACACTGACTAAACTTAAGAGTGAAGGTAAAATTGGGATACACAACATCAAGGAACTGTTACAGTAAAACACGTTACATGCAGGCTATAATAATAGAGACTGTTAGATGTCTGTGCCATAGTACTCAGTGAAGAGTACAAATGTCAGTTGTTTTCTGAACTCCATTAAATCATCCATGGATCGCACATCGGGAGGGAGAGAGTTCCATATAAGTGGGGCCGATAAGGAAATTGCCCTTTGTGTAGTACATTTACACGCTTTTCTGTTTGGACAGAGCAGGGGAAGCAACAGAGGGGGACATCAGAGCTCTACAAAGACATGGCTATGTTTCCCGCTACCCGCAAATGCAGACATTGAGGAATGGTCATATAGCTTAACATATGCTCATTAACACAGCAGACTATGGCTAAGTTGTCATCCTGCTGTGTACAAGACATTTGGGTATCTGCAGAGCGGCAGGATGTAGCTTTCCCAATGTCTGTATCAATTTATGTTGTCATAGAGTGCTGGGCCGTCAGACACATTCCTCATATGTCTGCATCCATGTGTATCAACCTGAACATACACTATTCTATTGGGGGTAGAATGCTATCATTTCAGGTACCCTACAACCTTTGGGTATCACACATCTAAGGTAATCAAGCAGAACATGTAACGTGTGGAGGTAATGTTTGAACAGCCACCACACACACACCAACTGTGGACTACTGGTGTGTGTGTTGTGGTTGTGACAGTCTATTGTCACCCACCTTCAGCATCACGATGTGATGATGCACCATAGGCCCTCATCTCTGCCATCATCAACTCCGGGAGAGGTGTAGGTGTTGGTTCTGCTGGCATGGGTGGTTGGCTGGTCTCTATTGCTGCTTCACGCAATGGTGTCATGGCGCGCACGTGTGGCTCCAGGGACTCATCGCCAGCACTTGTGCTGCCCCCAGAGACAGCAGCCTCTGCCTCCATCAGACTCATAGGGGCTGCAATGTAGACCTCCCCCTCCTCCTCTTCCACCACCGCCTCATCCTGCTCCTGCTCCTCCTCTGCCCCCTCCTCCTCCTCTTCCTCCGCACCCATTTGACTGTAGTCACCTGCATTGGGAGGAATCAGAGAGAGCACACATATGTTTCAGCAAACCACATATGTATACATGTGTGATACATAACACACAGACAGGATGTTTTGCATCCGTTCATGTGTGCTGCATACCAGACACCGGACACACTCCCATACGTGTGTGTCACCACCATGTGTCTGGGTAAGGGACACATGTGTGTGCTGTGCCCATGCACAGGTGGCAGATCGCCCCTTCTCCTGTTCATGGTCACATTGCACATGTTTGCCCATAGCATCCCATTCCTCTGTTTTGTAACATATTTCCGCACATGCGTGTTACTGCCCCCACCCTAACACCTGCTTTATGCAAATCACTGCATGTGTGTGTTGGTTTGTGAGTATGGGTCATATTTGTATGTCATATGATTGTCTCAGTGCTACATGTGACTCGCAGTGACCCATAGTGCAGCGTATGGCAACTAGGCATCACCTTTGGCCCACTGGGGTGCACATGCAGCACTGTATTGCTGTCATGTCATACAAACATGCCTTGGAAATGACCAACACAGTCATGCAGTGTATGGAAATCACAGTTGTTTTGTGTCTGGTGACTCATGTGTGTGTGTGCTTCATTATGCCATATTCTCGTGGGATGGGTTGAGGAGGTATGTTTGGATGTGAACCCCAGACATGTCAACAGAAATGGTGAGGTAAGGATATTGCACACACATATCACAACAGGATGGCAACATGATGTGGATTTTGTGGACACATATGGGAGTGTATTTGCATAGGACTGCCCTGTACGGAATATGGAGATTGTACATGAGAAAGAAATGATTAGTTAGTGTACATACCTGCATGTGGATGTGCGCTATCCAGGGCCTCTGGCAGTCCACGAAGGTAGATGTCTCCCAGCCGTGCTGCAAGTTCTTGTTCCAGGGGCGAGAGTGTGGGTGTGAGGGGGGGTCCGCCACCTGTGCCCATAGCATGTTGTCTTACAGCAACCATGTGCTGACGGACACCTCTCTTGATGTCAGAAAACCTCTTTTTTAAGCTGTCTACATCACGTGTGGGGCCCCCTGCCCCACACAGTGCAGTACGCAGATCCTCCCACACTGCCATTCTGTTTGCAACAGATGTGCGTGTGCTCATTCTGCCAAATAATACATCGTAGTTGTCAAGGACATGGGAGAGTAATATATGGTTTTCACTGTCACTGAACTTTACAGCTCTCCTCCTTTGTGTTGCTGGCACAGGGACCCTTTTTCTTTTGGCCATTTGGCTGTAATGTGACGGCTGTCGCTCAGCAGATGGCCCTGCCTGTTCGTGGCTAGGCTGTGCAGTCTGTGCCCTGGGTGACTCATCACCAACTGGCTGCCCCACATCCTCCGCCTCCTCACACTGGCCCTCTCTGTCACTGTCCCTCTCCATCTCCACCTTGAACACAGGCACCTCTCAAACAACCCCCGTTCACCAACACACAGCAGGACACAGCACACACAACAGATAACAACAACACTACAATAGAGGACACAATACAGTACACTGTAACACAGGTGCTGTGTCAAGTAAATGAGCACATGTACACAGATACTACAGTGATTTTTTAATTTATCCTCTCCCTCTATCCTGTGCCGTACCCCTACCTCAGCCTCTCTCTCTCAGACTCTGCTTCAATCTCTATATCCCGCCTTCCTCTGACGTCTTGCCACCACAGCCTCACTCCCTATTGCACACTGTACCTTTATGTCTCACTCCTTCCTCTGGACTACCTCTAACCTATCCTCTGGCTCTGGCTCACTCTTTACCTCTGTGTCTGTTTGTGAAACTCCTCTAACATCCCTCACCGTGTGCCACGTGTTGAGGCCTATTTATACGGTATTTGCACGTTTGATTTCTGCACATGCGCATTTGTGCAGGCGTGTATTTGGTGGGACACGCTCGTGCGTCGCGCTCGTGCGCCGTGAGTGTGACGTCATACGCATGGGCGTTTGCAGGCGTCAACACACACATGCGCCGAGGGAAATAGTGGTACGTATGTGTATGGTCACGCATACGCATTACGTGGAGTCCCGCATGGGCGTCTGGGTGCTTTTTGCGCATGCGCAAGGCGATGCGCATCTGCGTGTCACCACGCACATGCCGACACCCATGCGTAGAGTCGCGCATGCGCGTGACTCTAGACCTTCGTCTGTGAGCAGATGCGCATGCGCATTGGACGTCACGGCAAGGAAAAAGAAATATAGGTGAGGGAGAACAGCTTGTCGACGTTGAGGGTTGTAGGCGGAGAAGAGTAGAAGTGTGTTTGGTGAGAGACAGTAAGGGAGTCCGAACAGGTGTATGTGTAGATTGTTTGGCTGGTGTTTGTATTGAGGATTGTATTGTCTTGTGTGTGTATGGTCTGGTGTGTCTTGTAGTTTGTACAGTGCTTAGATAGTTTATTGTGTGTGACATAGTTATTTGTTTCTTAGTTTGGTGGGAGGAGTTTATGGCGCATGTCTATGCTGCTGCATGTGTCCTGTGCAGTGGGCAGATGCTTGGGTTGCCGGACACGGGAGATGGTGTCGATGGGGCTGGGGCACAGGGCATGGGTATAGTCCCGCAGCAACTCAGACCTGCAGCTGTGGTGGCGGTCCAAGCCTGTGTTGTTCGTGCACGGCGCAGGAGGCGTGCCGAGGTGCAGGCTCGGCAGCCACGCCTCTACAGGCCCCGTCCCCAGCTCTATGACATGCGAGAGGACCAGGTCATCTCCCTTTACCGACTGAGCACAAGGGCTATTAGGGGTCTCTATGAGGATCTTAGACCTGACCTCGAGCCCCTGACTGATCGGTCCAATGCCATACCTGGTTTAGTCAAGCTCCTTGCTGCCTTACATTTCTTTGCCTCCGGCTGTTTTCAGACATCTGTGGCCGCAGTGGGTGGCATGAGCCGGCCCACCTTCTCACGATGTCTCCACCAGGTACTGCGTGCCATGGTCAGCCGGATGGGGGATTACATAGCCATACCCCACACTAGGCAACAATGGTGGACCCTGAACCAGGCCTTTGAGGCATTAGCCGGGATACCACACGTGATGGGAGCTATTGATTGCACACATGTTGCCCTGGTCCCGCCTAGAGACAGGGAGGTAGCGTACCGCAACCGCAAACACTACCATTCCCTGAATGTTCAGGTTGTATGTGATGCAAATCAGCATATTCTGAATGTGGTCCCTAGGTTTGCAGGGTCCACCCATGACTCCTATATCCTGCATCACTCGGCAATATTCACACAATTTGAGGAGGGACGTTTTGGCGAATGTATCTTGCTGGGTGAGTATGTCAGGGTCTTTTATTTCTGTATGTCATTATACATGTTTCTATTTGTGATCACAGTAGAGGTTTTATATAGTTTGACACATGCACTTTGCATATGATTGATGTTAGTCACAGGACTGGTGTTGGTATACATTATTACATGTTTTTGTACGTCTGGTACGACTAGAAACATTAACCCTACATCATGATTATCCTCACAGTCTATGACCGTTATATGCACATGTTGTACATGTGCTGCCACCTCAGTGCAGACATCTATGTTGTTGATGATGACCTCATAGTGCATGTTGGTAGCATATGCAAACATGGGGTGGTTGGTGGGGTGGTTTTGTCCACCACATACACCTGTGATGATGTTTAATTGCTGGATAATGTTTCTCCGTCATTTAACATGTCTGGTTCTGGATAACCCTAATAGTACACACATGTCATGTGCGTGTCAGTTTGACACACGCACTCTGTGATGGAGTTGTCACCCAGGGCTCAATATCTGACATGAGTAGGTGTATATTAATATCTGATAGATGATGTTGAGGTTTCCAGCAGGGGAAACACGTGTGCATATATTTGGCCAGACATATTGCCTATGTCACAGCAGACTTGCAACAATATGTAGTGTTTACAGTAGCCTCTGACACTGTAGTTGAGGGTACGTTTGTGTCATCTTGTCTGGCCATTCTCATTTCACATCACATTGTGTAAAATGTACAGTTACAGCAAGGGGACTACGTGGGTGCATACACAGCGGTATGGGAACCAGCTACACCGGACGGTTATGTGCCTATGCATATGTTTTGGGGGCAAACTAATGACGGGTACAGTGTGCATGTTGGACGACCGCACCTTCAGAGGGATGTGTACAGGATGGGGACTGGGAAGAGTATGGCTATGACAGGCATTGGCGCGCAACAATACACAGTTTATTTTGCCTGACAAAATAAACATCATATGTTGCCATTCATAAACAGGATGTCTACAGGTGATATGCTTTTCATTCTTACCTACCACCATGGCATACATGGTGTGTATGTGTGCCACACGCAAATGGCTGTGTGTTTTCCCTTGGTTATTGATGAGACATACCCTGTGATTATGGGAGCATTGGATTGCTATTGTGGTGTCACCATTGTGGGTTTGCAGATGTGGACAGTAACTGCATCACCATATGCATGTAGCACACACACACACACACATTATTTAAGGGTGACTATGGTCGTTTGTGATATTTGATATGTGTTTACGGGCTGGATAAGCCATGTTTAGCTTGTATGTCATCATATGTATATCTGATAGAGCTGCATAGTTTGCAGCTGTATATTGTTGTCACACTGTCTTGTTGGTTTCTTTCTCATGTCGACACAGCTGTCAGGACTGTGTCACATGGACCCCTACATTTACATGCAACATTTCTTTCTGCAGGTGATGCAGGATATGGTTGTCGCCCCTGGCTGCTGACTCCTGTTCGTCAGCCACGGACACGTGCAGAGCAGAGGTACAATGAGGCCCATGCCTCCAGCCGCTCTGTCATAGAGCGCACCTTTGGCGTTTTGAAGAGTCGCTTCAGGTGTCTGGATAGGACAGGCGGGGCCTTACAATATAAGCCACGCACTGTTGCCGAGATAATCATAGCCTGTTGCATCCTGCACAACATTGCTCTCAGGCACGATATCCCTGCAGAAATTAATGAGGATCTTGAGGAGGATCCATTGTGCCCCCCTGTACGTGCCAGTGGTGACACACGGGAGGGCTCAGCGTTCAGGCGGAGGTTGATTGCAGAGCTGTTCACATGTACGTATTAAGTCGCTTACGACACACATGTGCTATACAATGTGTGTAATGTTTATTGTGTTATGTGTTAATGTTAACATGGAATCTGGATGACACACTGCAGTACCAGTTGACTCTAAATGCCAACATCACATATGTCCATGGGTGTGCCACAAATAATGTGGGATTTGCACAACAGCAGTTGGTGGCAGATGATGTGGGGGTTTGTTGGTATCTGTGTGGTTTGTTTGGAGGGTGCAATTCACAGGTAGTGTATGCTTCTGATATAAACAGCTGTTGTCAGACCAGAAGGTGTTATCTTACATGATATGTGTGCCACACAGTGTCAGCCATATGTTGATATGTTCATGTTGGACGGTCACTCCCTGTTTGTTGACTGTTGTCCATTGTGGAGCGCTACGATTAGACACATTTGTGATGTTTATGTTGGTATTAGGCTCCTGTGACATACCTATGTTTGTGTGCTCTTCATGTGTGTAGCAACATGTCACATAAAGCACAATAAACATAGTTAATGCTAGTATGGGGAGATGATATAAACAGTTTGGGTGGTATGTGGATGTCAAACATGACGTGTGTCAAAATGTATTGTTGATCAGGTAGCCATGACATGGATGTGGTTAGGGATGGGGACCTTCTGCATTGTGCAGCCAGGGGGTTGTGATAAAACACTTTTAACTTGGTGAGTCTACCTTCACTGCAGTGATGGGTATCTACACACATGGTGAGATGTATCAGCCAGATACAGCAAAGGGTGTTTTACAATAGCCAGTTGGATCACAGCATGTGGGTGTTGCTTGTGTTATAGCAGGTATTTAATGGATTGGATGGCATATCTTGCTGATGCTCTTGCAACATCATCCATCATGCGTTAGCTACAGGCTGTGTATGTGTGTAGGTAACGTGAACACAGACCATATGAGCAAATATCTTGCAGACACAAGCAAGGCATGATTATGTTGACTTACATACACAGACATAGGTGCCAGCTATTTATCAGAGGTGCACATGTAGGGTATGCATGTTTCAACGTTCAGACTAACACACATTGGGATGGCATGCAGCCCTCAGGGGTTTGTCACATGCAGACATGGGGTGGTCCATTTTAACACATGCAACACATTATGCATGTTATTTGTGCACATCATCAGAACATAACTGTTAATATTACAGACGGTATGAGATGTACAAACCAGGATATGTTTATGATACGGGAATACATGAGGTGGGAGCGCAGATATCCAATGCTTTTCCCTATTGTAAGTGGATTAACATACAACTTTGGCACAACATTAAACAGGTAGAGGAGTCTTTTGTCACAATATGGTGATAAAAGGTTTATAGTGCACTCTGCGACTGAGACAACAGAATGGTGTGCGCATACCCCTGAATTGCTCTGTGTGTACACGGACAGAGAGGTAAGGGAGGGGTCGGAGACACTACACACACCTCAGGATCTCGTTAGACATCTCCGTGATGCCTCTGACATGTATGTGATCTGTACATTGTGATAGGGAGCAGTCATTAATTGAGGGCTCTTGTGGGGTGTGATAGCTGGGGACATGACGGTGCAGTGTGTGATTCATGGCTATAACATGACATTTGTTTGCTTATCTTGTGTCTCCATGTGCAGAGGACATACGTGGTTTGGATGGTGTTGGTCTGGTGCTTTGCCATGTGTCTCTACATCAGCAATTAATCATTTTGTTTTGGTAGGTGGTTGTACATAGACATTGTGTGTGACCGCACTAATTGAAATCATATGTTCCTATTGATCTGTCATATTGCACAGATGATTTGTTTTCCAATATTCTAGGTTTAGCATCAGTAAACCATCTCTTGCTGGTGTCACTCATATTCCCTTGTGTCTTGGTTAGGCATGTCCTCTACCACACTTTCACTGTGACATGTGAAACAGACCTGCATGTGTGTGTAGGTTGTTGTATTGTGATGTTTGGCTGCACGTTTTCTGTCCCCAAACAATGTACTCTCAGACAACACCATGATATCATTGCATGGTCACTGGGCCGTTATATCTACAGATCTACACCTGTGCACATGCAGGCCATGTGTTACAGATGTCAATTTGACATTTCCATACTGTGGGTGTGTGTATTTCTCGTTTGCCTGTGTGATGTTGCATTGCTCCGACATCATACATTATCATGTGCTGTTAGGGGTGTGTGCCTCTGGGTGTCTGTTGTGACTATGCTACCTCTTACATAGTGGTGTAAACGTTGTCAACATTATGGACATGTGTTGTGTGCATTGAGAAAACATGTTTCTTTTGTTGTCATTAAGCACTGGTCTGTTTTCATTTGTGTTTACAGATATGCACATAATCTGGACCGTCATCAACGTTGGCTTGCCATGGTGAATCTCGAGCTTTTGCTGACATTGTCTACCTTCAGGTGTTCCTGATATTGTTGTGTAGTGGCTCAAGCGATTGATGAGCTACACCTGATGCACACACACGGTATGTGTATTGGTTTCTTTTGGGGTTCATTACATCTGTCTTTCACTGTTGATGATATAATGTTGTTCTGATGGGCATGTAACATTTTCTCTAGACTCACATGAACAGCTGCATATGGTGTGTAGCTGCAACACACCTGTGTGACAGGCGCATGGACATTAACATATCCATGTGACAACCATGTCTGTGTTGAGGCATAATGATGTTGGCCACATGGTTATGTTTCATATTGCTATCATGTCCTGTTTGCCTTTGCATTCCTTTCTTCAGCATTTGCACAGCTGTGACGTTATGACATTTGTGTTTCTTTTCAAAGGTGTCTGACGATTACATACCTCTCCTCTCCTGACACAGGACAGTGGACATACCGGGCACATCTCTTACACTGCAACTGTTGTCAACAACACCCACCTGTTTGAGGACAGACCACCATGCAACTCTTTGCTATGACATTTTGCCATTGGATGTTTTACCTCTGAGAGTGCAACACATGACTGGGATAGACATTATTGATTTTTGACTACTGCTTTCACCCTGACAGAGGTGTCGATAGCACTGCTGATGCAATTGATTGGCAGGACGTGCTCCTCATTGTGGGGGACACACATGGACTTCGAAGGACTATGGTATATTGATCACAGACCCCTGACTATGCATGTCTTGAGCCTCAAAGACACTTTTAACATGAGTTTTTGGATTTCAGATACAATTCTGACGTTTTACGATGATCCCCCCTTGTGCAGCAGCAACTGACATGGACATTGTAGGTGTTACATTTTGTCACAGTTGGGTGTCTCATGTTTTGTACCATGGCTGTGACATGGCACCGATGATATTCTAATGTTTTTCTTACAACACAAGCATACAGCCCATGTATTTGTCATGTGGCCAACGATGGAGTGCTCCTATTGTCTACGTCAACCTATTTGCCACCTGGACATGATCCCCATTTAAACTCCACAATGTTTTCAAACACAACACCATCTTGGGATGATGTTTTCAGTGACCCATGGGTGTTTACATGCATGTGTGGCATCACTGTATCATGTTGCCATGTGGCTGGTGCTTGTGCATCTCACTGACTATGTTTCTGTGACACCACATGTGGACCTATGGCTTCTGTGTGGATTTAGGTGATATGTTTGTCCATTATTTCCTTATTTATATGCTGCTTCGTGTGTTTGCGTACTGTGCATACATGACAGTCTGCATGTCTGTACACACCTTGCATTTCCCGTCTTCACGGTCATGACTATGG
The DNA here is from genome assembly GCA_033557465.1 of Ichthyophis bannanicus. Classification (NCBI taxonomy): domain Eukaryota; kingdom Metazoa; phylum Chordata; class Amphibia; order Gymnophiona; family Ichthyophiidae; genus Ichthyophis; species Ichthyophis bannanicus. Next base: position 476,268,521 of record CM066037.1, on the reverse strand, counting down.
CTTGTGTTAGCGACACTCACATTGCCACATTATGTTTGCAGTGTGGCAGTGTGGGTGTCAATACTACTTGTTTACTGGGAAATTCCATGTCTCCGGGTATATGTGACGATGCACTGTTTCCCCAAACCAACACTGCATGTTGACCTCCTTGATGGTGTAATATGTGCATATTTCTGCTGGTTGTTGAGTTGGTATTATGTCTGTGGTCATGTGCATGTGGTATTTGTTAGCAGATGCTTATTGTGATTTACATGATTGTTTGTGTCCATAGTGGTGTAGCTTGTAATCCCATATCGGGCATTGGGATGTGCGTATCATCATTACTTTTCTGTCATGTTTTTGAACATTAAAATCCTTTGCACCAAATATCTTTTTGGAGTTAGTCTGACCCCTGTTTTGACAGTTGGGTATTTTCTGAGGGACAGATGAGGTGTATTGGGTCTTCAGCATGCATCATCTCATCTGTACATGCACTCATATGTGGGTGACACATTTGCGACATGCAGCAGCAAGGGGGCGCTTGGGGTCTGGTGTCAGGTGCAGAGTATGCACCTGATGCACATTATATCTGGTGTGGATAATTTGTTTGTCAACCAAGTTACCTTTCTGTAGAGGTGGCTTTGTGACATGCTAAAGGTTTTGAGCACTTTCCGAGG
>CM066037.1:476226078-476267365 GCA_033557465.1 Ichthyophis bannanicus | reverse complement strand
CTGCACTCGTGGGAGTGTCTTGCTCCCATGGTGCAGATCGGGTACTGATGGCCCCGTCTTAGGCAAGGCCGTCCAGACGTCCCAGACGTGCCCACAGAGGAGGGGACTGTATGTCTACACTACAAATGATCTCTAACCTCTGTTGTGTCTTCTGATCTTATTTATACAATCCATTTCTAAGAAGAAGATGAACTCAGTAGCATGATTAGAAATTGTTAGAATTGTTCAAAACTGACAGTTCATCTGTTACTTCACAGACACCACATTGAAGACTAAACTATGGGAAAAAAACAAAAAAAAGAGAGATATGGTTTCAGAAGCTGAGATTTAAACTAACTAAACGGACCTTTTATTAAAGCGTGTTAAGCAGTTAATGCAGAATTAGCGTGTGCTGAACGGCCGTGGTAGTACTTGCGAATTCTCATATAGCATGGAGGAAACGGGCATGTGGGCGTGGACTGCAAATTGCAGTTAACATATGGTAATTTACTGGGCCTCAGTCAGTGATGTTAAGTGGATCTGTGTTATCTGTAATGTACTGAACACACGCTAAATGTATTTTCTCTGCTTTAACTACATGGAATGTGTTGGGAACATACCAACACAGTAGCTTTGCAGTTACTGTGCAGTAAGGTGGGCAGTTGCCATATGATAACTGTAACACTTGCAATTCAGTAAAAGGACCCCTAGGTCTTCTTCTGTAGTCTCCTCTCCTTACTTCTCTTCTCACTAAAAGGCTTCTCCAAATATAGCTCCTCTGTGATCTGCTGAAGCATTTCAAGATTTTAGAAAAAGACTTAAAACATGCTTATTCACCGAGCACCGTGGGACGACACCAATGGCTAAACATAAAAATGCACCCTGCTAGCCTAGAGACAATATCAGGTCAATCCTTCTCCAATCCTTACCCACTCCAAACATCCCACCCACCATACCTTATGAGATCTGTACCTACCAAGGTTTTTGTACTTTCGACCCAACTGAGTTCACCTTGTTGTTCTATACACTAAGTTCACCTTATTGTTACACCCCGCACTATTCCAAGTTGATTATACCTAAATAGTTCATTGTAATCCGAACTTGAGTTCACCTTGTTGTTCTAAGTAAACCACTTTGACTACCCAGGAAAGTGGTATATAAAAAGTGTTAAATAAATAAATATATAAATAAATGGATCTTCCTCTTCATTTATTCCTCTTTCCTACTCCTGGGACATTCTATGGTAGAATTCTCCTCTTCTTCTTTATGGATCGCCACATGATTCATCCCCCCTCATAATCTATTAATAGGTAACCGGTCAATTCCAGTTAAGACTGAAGTAAAATCAAAGGCTCAATTTCCATCTCACATTAACAAGCCGCCTCCAAGACCTACTACAAAATCAAGATCCTGCAAAACCTACGGCCCCTATTCGACCAGAACCATTTCCGCTCTGTCTGCCAGGTTCTAATCTAGATTACTGCAACCTCATCCTTCAAGGTTTGCCTAAATGGGCAACCCAAGCTCTACAACTGCCACAAAACACAGCGGCCAAATTAATCACAGATGCAAAAAAACATGACCACATCACCCCTATCTTAAAATCCCTCCAATACAAGACCATAATGATGGCTTTTAAAATATTACACAACCAGTCAGCCGGATGTCTGACCGGAATAATCAAATGAGTTCCAAACACTCAATCAAGGAGGAAGCAACACCTAAACATTGTCTCAACAGCTCATATATCTATGTACACTTCACAGTCTACCCTACCCAGAGTATTTGAATTCTATACCCCATCGCTGTGGAACTCTCCCTCACCATCTGAGAGCAAACACAGATATCACTGACTTCAGAAAGTCCCTAAAAGCTCACTTATTTTCAGAACACTTTGACACCACAGAAATCACGCAACCTCACCAATAAATCCCCACCCTTTCACACAAGTTGCCTCATTAAGCAAAGCATCAACCTTCTGTAAATAGTTCTAAAATGTTGCAAAGAATTACCAATTGTTAAATGTGAATAGCTGCTGTTTTACTGTTCTATGTAAACCGCTTTGATAAAAAATGTTAAATCAATCAATAATAATAAATAAATGATACGCTATATACACTCTCATTTGTGGATTTCTCTGAGCCCATGGGGACATCTAGATAATTAATTCCCCTTAAGTGGGTCTAGATTTCCCTGACACCAGAAACAAATTCTTCCCCCCCCCCACCCCTCCCTCCCCTCCCCCCCCCCCCCCAACCCCCCCCCCCCCCCAGACCCCCACCCCCCTTCCAACTGCACTTATTTTCTTTAACTCCCCAACAACTGACTCTAGGATGCTGTGCAGTATCTTACACATAGACTAAGCCTTTCCTCTCACAGGTACTTGAAGAATGATGTGAGGTATCCTCTTTTGGAGACAGTATTCTCTTTCATATACAGCACCTCTCCTTTCCTTTTGCCTCTCAGCCGAGTTGGCTTGGTGAGGGTCAACCTTCAACCTGAGGCTTCTGCCCCTTAAACTATAGATCTTGGGAGGTAGGAAATAGGTAACTTGGCTCAACCTCTATTTTCTCTTGCCCTGGTCCTTAGCCAATATTCAGGGACTCCACTCTGCAGGCTCGTGGCAGAAAGAACGTAAGAGAGACAATCTTCCTTCCAAACAATCCTCGTTAACTTCTATGACATCACAATTATTCCCCTTGTTTTCCTTGTCAGGAGCTAGTTAGAGAAAAAAACTCGTCAGTCGTTATATATGGGGACTGGAAAAATTAAATGGTATACACTCCTACCAGTGCTCTTTATGCAGCCAAGCTCCCCTTTCAGAAAAGAGGGTCATTTCACTTCGATACTGCTTGAACACTAGGGCAACTTAATGACTCTTGGGTATCATTAGATATATTACATATAAAATAGTAGTTGTTCCGTAAAACACCTTTATTTTGTTGTGGAAGACTGTTGTGGTTTGTTATATTGGTCATCCTAAGAGTCCCAGGAAGGAATGAGGTGGGGCACAGTGTGTGGTTAGCGGGAGGGGAACATACCCCTGGGTACTTGAAGCAAACTTGAGGAAGAAGCTACTGGTCTCCAGAATCCAGTCCAGGCTCCGTTGCTCTAAACACAGGTAGGCTGCTGTGCCTGGCAGGTTAGAGAGGACTACATTTGGAAATGCATATTTGTTTCCAAAGCTCTTAGAATCTGCACAGGAGAATCAACTAATTTGTTTACTAATCCATCAGTTAATGTTTACTGAGATGATGACATCTATTTCTTCTTTGTCTTATATAACTGGATCATTATTAAGTTTCTTATAATATTCTTCCTTTAATAAATATCTATATATTTCCTTATTGTGATGTATACAGGTGAATCACAAATGTACCTTTGTGTGGTGGTTTTATGATAATCTTTTAATCCTTTCTCAAACCATTTGGCTTTCTTGAGAGATTAGTATACAATTTCTTTCTGCTATTCCAGATATATATATAAATATCCTTCCTCGTTCATTTAAAAAAAGTGTCCATGGAAAGACTACTAATAGGAGGCATTTAAAGTACCATTTCTGTTTTAATAGTTGATCTTTACTCGGCAAATTTCCATATTTTTTGCTATCTAAAACAATTTTCACTGCAGAAATCTTTGTGGTTGTAATAAGTCAACTTCAAACCCAAACCTGTTGAATTTATGAACTGTGCAGAAAGCTAGGAGGTATACATTCAGAGGGATTTGTCTGGCTAACCTTCGGAGTTACCAAACATACCCCAGTGACAAACTTCTCTCTTCCTCAGCAAATACATATCTCAGGAGGAAATCTGCTACTCCAGGTTTTCCCAGCATAGAAGATTCTTCGAGTCTGGCTTTCAGTAGCAGTCACTGGGAGAGGGATGCAGAACGACCTCTGAGGCTGTTCTTCCCATCCAGAAGCTGCTGCAAGGGGATTAGGGGTCCTAGGCAAAACTTCAGCCTTGTGGCCCCTCACAATTAGCTTTTAGACCCCCTCGCACCCCCCCCCCCCGACAAGCTTTTGATTATTAAACTCAATTTAATCATCTCAACACCATCCCTCCCAGAACAATCCTATACAAATATATATTTTCACATCACGTTTTTAAATACTAAATGTAGTTTTGTAAATGATCTAGATAAGGAGAGAGATTTCTAAAAGCTCCTTAGAAGGAGTGGCCTAGTGGTTGGGGGCAAAGTACTTCAGGCGGGAAGGTCAGGGGTTCAAAATCCCACTAGAGGACAGCAACCTTGGGCCGGAAGGGCTGGGGTTTCTAGTCACCACAGGTGCTCCTTGTGGTCTTGGGCAAGCCACTTAACCCTCCATAGCCCATGTTCCCTGTAAAATAGTTATCTCCAAGTTATAATGCCCTGTTCAATGTAATTTCAGTTTGTTCAATGTAAACCGCACTGATGCAGAATAGCACGGTATATAAGAGAATGTAAATAAATAAAATAAATGGACTATTTGCCTATTGCCCATTCTTCCTGCAGGCCAAAAGCACGCACTGATGGTTGCTTGGGTTTGTGTGGCTGCCAGGATCTACTGTCTTGTTTGGATTGTAGTTGCTCTTTGCCGTGCCTCAAAAGCTGCTATCTATGCAAACGCCTAGTTTGCCTAGTTGTTGGTCTAGCTCTGTGCCCATCCTGCAGATAGTTTCATCTGTCATGTCACCTGAACGATGGAGAACATTATAAACTCTCATCTGTTCGAACTGATGGAGGTGAAACATTTAGAAACTTCTTTACCAGGTTCCAGGTGGCAAAAGTCTTATCCTGGATCCTGAAACTCTGATATTACTGTTGAGAGAGACGCTTATAAGTGGAGATGCTTCTATCATATTGCAGTGAAGAGATATACAGATGTGGATGATTTACAATCGATCTGACTAGTCTACCCTAGAACACAGTGATATGAAGGGACTGGAATCCATCTACATATAACTGGCTATATGAAAAAAGAACACCCACCGTTAGTCACCTGAGATGTTAGTTAGACTTTTTGAGATTTTTCTGTAGTTTTTATAGCTTTTGCTGGCTAATTTTGCATCCTGCTTCTTTTGGAAAATGGGCCACATTCTCCTCTATGGGATAAAGCATGGACCAGCATGTATTGGAATACTGATGGAACACATCACAGGCTGTTCATAGCAAAAGGAGCTAAGAAACAGAATCAGGGTGTGTACGGGAGATGATAGAGAGCAAGAGGAACTTATCTTGGCATGCTGGTGCTCCTCTGGTGATAACATACGAACATAAGATATGCCATAATGTGTCAGACCAAAGGTCCATTTCAAAGCCCAGTTTCCTGTTTCCAACAGTGGCCAATCTTGGTCATACGTACCTAGCTGTTTCCCCAAAAGACACAGGTTCTGCAATGCTTGTACTAGGTCAAGCACTGATATCCTGGGTCCCTTCTTAATAATGGTTTATGGACCTTTCCTCCAGGAACTTGTCCAAAACATTTTTAAACCCAGCTACACTAACAGCCTTTACTACATCCTCCGGTAACAAATTCCAGAGTTTGATTACACGTTGAGTGAAAAAATATTTTCTTTTATTAGTCTTAAAATAGTTTACCCTGTAGCTTCATTGCATGTCCCCTAGTCTTCCTATATTCTGATAACGTAAACAGTCGATCTACGTTTACCCGTTCCACTCCGTTCATTAATTTATAGACTTCTATCATATCTCCCCTCAGTCGTCTCTTTTTCCAGGTTAAAGAGCCCTAACCTTTTTAGCCTTTCTTCAAAGGAGTATCCTTCCGTCCCCTTTACCATTTTTGGTGGCTCTTCTCTGAACCTTTTCTAATAACGCTATATTCCTTTTTAAGATACGGCGACCAGAATTGCACACAATATTCAAGGTGCGGTCTCACCATGGAACAGTATAGAGGCATTATAATATCTTTTGTTTTATTGTCCATTCCTTTCCTTATGCTACCTAGCATTCTATTTGCTCTCTTGGATGCTGCTGCACACAATGGGTTGATGAGGGGTTTTAACAGGTTAGACACAAATGACGGCCCTTAAAATCTTTTTTTTCCGGGTGGTGGTTCCCAATGTGGAACCTTGCATCGTGTAACCATAGTTTGGGGTTTTCTTCCCTAGGTGAATAGCTGTTGCATTTGGTCCACATTACAATTTTCAGGCTGCCAATTTGATGCCCCAGTTCTCCAAACAGTTATCAAGAATCCTCTTGCAATTTTCCACAATCCCTCTTGGGTTTGAACAACTTTTTTAAATAGTTTTGTTGTCATCTGAAAATTTGATTAACCTCAACTCGTTATTCCACTTTCCAGGGGGGTCATTTTATGAATATGTCAAAAAAGCAGCGGACCCAGCACAGATCACAGGTGACCTCCACTATTCACCTATCTCCTTTGGGAAAATTGGCCATTTAGCCCAAACCTTCTGCTTTCTATCTTTTAACCAGTTGGATCACAGTAGTACCACTGCCTCCTATCCCATGACTCTTTCGTTTTGCCAAATGTCTATGAATGAGGGACCGTGCAAAGGGCTTTCTGAAAGTCCAAATACACAATATCAACCGACTCACCTTTGTCGACAGGTTTATTAACACCTTCAAAAAAAACATAAACAGATTAGTAAGTGGGATGGAACCAGTCAATAAGAAACGTATTGACTCAATGTGAATAGTTCGGGCAAGGAGGTGGGCTCATGGAACGAACGTAGCAGCCAGAATTAAAACAAACAGAATAATTTTTCTGTAAAATTGCAAAATTAAGCAATAGAATTTCTTGCTAAAAACTATAGATGAGTTTTTAAAAAAGTTTAGACAAGTTTCTGGAGGACAGGCTGTTTAATCATTAACTTGAAAAGGACTTTAGTTGTCTCTACTCTATACTTCTTTTCTTTTTAGGATCTACGCTATGGGCACTTCCCTTGTGATATGGACTAGCCACTGTTGGAGGACAGCATGCTGGACTATGTGGGACACTGGTCTGAACCAGCATGGCTCTCTTTGGTTTGATGACGTAAATAGCGAGAGTCAAAACCTTTGAAAATTTGCTTGGCAAATCGTCTAAATAAAGTCACCTAAGCTTTACTAAAACCAAGAGTAGCCACAAAGTCTTCCTTCATGGAACTAGGACTGCGGGACAGTTCTGCAATTTTCTCCAAAATACTCCACACATCATTGTCCCCCTCCTCTTCCTCCGCTCATTCTCTATTCACTTTATTCCGTCACCTCCGCTTTTCTCCTCCCTTTATAATCCAAAAATCACCGTTCCCCAATCTCTATTTCTCCCTTCTGTGAACCTCAGACACTGTTTAAACATCACTTTTCTTTCTCCCCGCCTTTCTCTTATCCTCTCTGACTTCCCTTCACCTTCTCCTAATCTGCTTTGCCCTTGCCTCCCCCTACCCTTTTTTCTCTTTTCCACTTGTCTTTTTGTCTCTCTCTTTCCATTCCCTTCTCATCGCTCTCCTTCTCTGCTGTGCTGTTTTATTGGCATCCACTCAACAGGATCAGGCTTTACTTCCCATGGGCTTCTCTTAACATATGTTATTTTGTCAGCTTATTCCTTTCACTACCGGTATATCATTTATTTACGATTAGTACATGCTTTTAATCAATAAGAAATGTGAGAGCTTGCAGTATTTTCAGTGGCTACAAGGTGGCAGTATCGTCTCATGGATTTGATTGAATGGACAAACAGGACAAACATCACAACTGTTACTTTATACAAAATGAGGAATTACATTTCAAAGCGCCTTCACTGGGGCAAAGTCCTTGTGCATTTTTTACCTGCATGTTTTGCATCATTTTTGAAAGGGGACATATACACATAGTTTCCCTTTGAAAATTGCAGTGGTCACTTGCACTTGCTTTTTAAGCAGGCGTTCTTTGCTGGACAGGTGCTAATGAAATTCGAAAAATGCCATTCGATGTGCCTGGTTTTTCTTGTTCTAGGAAAAGACGCCTTTCATTGCAGTTAAACGTAAACACATTGTAGAACAATGCATTGGACTTGTAGCTGCATGAGAGAAGGCAGCTTTCTGACAATCAACTCATATGGATAAAATGCTTTTTGACATCCATAAATCGCTTTGAAAATTGCCCTCATAATGATGACATGTCAAGCTTTGCAGGATAGTAACGATAGAACCAAAAAAAAACGCTTCACTCTTCACACACCTGAGGAATATATTCTTGCAACTGGGTTCTCAGACTTGTACGGAGACTAATTTCATGGGTTACAGACAAAGCTTAGACCCACAGCTCTCAATTGCATCAACGACCCATAAATGTTGCTGCTGGTTCAAATGAATAGTGCTAGGCTCAAGACAGATAATTTTCCCACAGAGAGTCTAACATTTTAAAAGTGGGACTTATCTGAAAGAGCTAAATAGTTCCGCCAACGCCAACCTTCGCGCTGGTGCGTTTCAACTCTCAGGTTTTTTCAAGGAGATTGTGTTCGCACTACGCCGGTATTTCACACTTTTCAACCGGTCGCTGTCTTCTGCACAATCCCCTTGAAAAAACCTGAGAGTGAAACGCACACGAGCGCGAAGGTTTTGGCGTTCAAAAACTGTTTCAATGAATAATGCAGAAGACAGCGACCGGTTTGAAAGTGTGGAAATACCGGCGTAGTGCGAACACAATCCCCTTGAAAAACCTGAGAGTGAAACGCACCAGCGCGAAGGTTGGCGTTGGGGAACTATTAGCTCGTTCAGATAAGTACCACTTTTAAAAATGTTAGACTCTCTGTGGGAAAATTATCTGTCTTGAGCCTAGCACTATTCATTTGAAACATCAGCAACATTTATGGGTCGTTGATGCAATTGAGAGCTGTGGGTCTAAGCTTTGTCTGTAAACCCATGCAATTAGCTCCGTACAAGTCTGAGACCACAGTTGCAAGAAATATATACCTCATGTGGTGAAGAGTGGAGCGTTTTTTGGTTCTAACGTTACTATACAGTATTTCCCGCTCCAGAAAGTGATCACAATTATATTTTGTTGAACACAAAGCTTTGCAGGATGACTAAGGGGCCCTTTTAATTTAAAGTATGGTAAAGGTTTGCACTTAAGGTGCATGAGGGGCATGTTTGATAAAGTGTGCTGATGATAAATGCGGGGTTTACTGCATGCTAAGCATGCCGTGGTAACCGTTACTATGTGCTAAAAATGTAGCTGTGGTAAAACTACCATGCTAACCACTTAGTGTGAGTTGGCGAGGAGAGTAGGTGGGTTAGGAGAGGACTGTGGGCTGTGGCTGCCCATTGCAGTTTGCGCGGGCATCATTCGCACATGCTCACCCTCAGTATCTCAGCATGGGTGCACTTCCCGCTGCATCAATCGGTGTGGCTACTGGATTTGTGTGCGGGCGGCACTGCCCCCATGCTAGCTGCATGGAGACATGCCATGCACACCCCCATTTGGTAGCGCAGGTCTGACGCCAGTCCCGCACTAATGTTTGGGGCTGGCAGGTGGTGAACTACAGATCTTAGAAAAAATGCCCATAAATTAATGTGCACCAAATACAAAGCTTATTAACTGCTGAGGGCATTCCCAACATGCTCCCATAGAGTTACCACACAGAAAAATACTTTACCACATGGTGGGCGTATCCAGAGTGTGGATTCATTTACTGCCTCCTAGCAGGTGCTGGTAAGTGCATCCGCACTTCACCAGTGACAGAGCGTGGTAAGTGGAAATGCACAGCTTATACCCATTTCCTGCCCATCACAGGCCACACAGTTAGTACAGAAATTTGTGTGCGCCATCATGCCAGTAAGAACATAGTTAGAGAAAGTACAACTAAAACGTCATATGCACGCCCGCCCCCCTGAACCTACGACCACGGCACTGCAAGGAAAACACCCCTAAGCTGAACTGGATGCTGTTTGAAAATGTCTTAGACTTATGTTTTTTCCCCAGGTTTTATATACTGGAATTGTTATTTATGCTCCTGCCCTGGCTCTGAACCAAGGTAAGAAGAGGGTGTGACATTTTATTTCTTTTTAATATTCTTAGGGTAGGAACAAGAAAACTGTTCCAACATTCTGTACTGTGAGTAGGAAACAGCAGTTTGGGCAGGGACGTTTGAGTGTCTAATCACCATGCTTTAGAACAGTGATTAAAGAAGCTAATGAAATATTTGGAGAAGCTGTTCCAGATAAAAGCTCGCAGTCAGGGATTACCCAGTCACGTAGCTGTATATGTGTGGAGGCTAATTAAACTAATGAGTACCAGGTTCAGAATCAGGAAACATAGGGGTCAATATATTCAAAGGCTCTTATCTGCTAACCAGATACGTGTTGCCGAGAGTGATATTCTGCAACACTCCTCAGATAGTGACACTCAATATACTCTCTGACTGCCTCGACACTATCCAGATAGCGCTAGGACGGTCCGGGGCTGCAGCGAAGGCGTAGCTGCTATTTATTCATATAGCGGCAAATTTCAGCATCGCTACATGGTTAGTTAGCCAAAAAGCTCATACAGCAAAAAGCTGTCATAAATGGCTATCCAACTAATTCTCCATTCAGCGGTGCTAAAAATCACCGCTATATGGAGTGCTGAATGCTGACCACAGTATCCCAAAATTAAGCACCAGCCACTGTCCAGAGTGCTGACTATCTGGATTAAATTTTTTAAAAAACCCTAAAAACTGTGGCTGCATTACTAGAAAATCTTTCTGAAAACGAAAACCAGCAAAGTAGGTGGGCTGGCCATTTGTTTCTTAGTTGGGTTAGGATATTTTCTTCGCCGTTTTCTATCTTCAGTTGTTTTTGGAATGTGGCATTAAAAAATTGAATAAACATTTTTGTATAATGGCTGTAAAAGCTGAAAGCTTTCAGAAACACTATAGTCCCTTCATTATCAGATAAAGCACTATAAATAATAGCAAATTGCCAATAGATTTATTTCAAACACGCTGATATTTCTCAATATTTGATGTTTTTGGTTTTTTTTCAGTGACAGGGTTTAACCTGTGGGGGGCAATAGTTTCCACTGGAGTTGTCTGCACGTTTTATTGCACAATGGTAAGTAACTAGTCCCTCTGTTCAGTGAAAAAAAATATGGCCTCTTGATCTCTGCTTAACAGCATTTTTATTAGTAAAAGAAAATGCAGTCTCCATGATCTGTGATCCAGGTTTTGGAATCTAGGGCAAGTCTTTTTTTTTAATTATTTGGTTCAGTTGTCTCATTGGTGAAATATAAATTGTTTTAGATATATTTAAGGGCTCAATCTCTAATAGCAGCCAGTGTCTGAAAATGATTTAGACTGCTAAACTCAAAACAAATTACCTATCTCTAGACACAGCTAAAGAGTTTGCTTAATATTGGGAGTGCTCAAGCGCTCATACCCACTTCAAGAGTTGGCACCTATAGCAAATTAAGAGATCCTTTTACTAAGGCCCAGTAAGGCTGTGCACGCAACATGTATTTGCAGTGTCTTCACATTAGCTGTCGGGTGTGACCAGCATGACTGAGTACGTTAACATCAGGGGTCGAGCTGCAGGAAAAGAAGGGTCTGGCCGATGGCTGGTGATCATGGCATGGCAACAGGACGCCAGGCCACTGCCACTCCATGCAGGAGCCTGACTGAGTTAGCCAGGTAGTGTGCTGGACATCCAGGAGCCCAGAATTGGAGCCCAGTCTGCATGTCCAGCCTAGGCCTCAACGGCCAGGCTGGTTGCACCTGATTCTGATCCCGTGGGGACTTCTAGCCCCTGTGGGATCAGAATCGGGTACAACTTCTGGTCTGTCCCAGTCCTGAACGCCGCGACGGGTCAGGCACAATCAGCATGAAATTGGCCTCTTTGCCTCTAACCTGCCCACTCTCCACATTACCAGTTAACATGCATATTAGCAGTTGGTACAGGCCTGGCCACCCATTAGCATTCACTGTGGTCAGTTGCCACATGTTATAATGCACATTAACTGGTTAGTGATGCTTAGTAAAAGGGCCCCTTTGCTGATTTGAGTAAAAAAATGAATAAATCTATCTTCATATATATATATGCAGAAGAGAAGAAAAAGAACTAGATTACTGATCCTTGAAGACAGTCAAATCTTAATGATAAAACTGATGACATACTCAGATTAGTCTGTCAGTGCCCCCATCATCACTCCACTACCTACTGCCAATTCATATCAACCAGCCTAAGTTGAAATGAAATATAGTGTTCTAGCTGGGGCGGGGGGGGGGTGCGATTTCAATTGTGCTTTTGAATGTTAGGGTGAAGGATGCTGAAAAAAGGCAAATATATTTGCTTCCTAAGGATATGCTCATGCAAAAATAAATTGGGTTCATTTTTGTTTTCCAAATTTTTTGTAATTTTCCAGTTCATTTCAAGCATGCTATATATACTAGAGAATTTTAACGTGCACAAATCGAGTTAATGCTTGTTAATTCAGAGGTTAGTTTGCTTTAAATCAATTGAGCACACATTAAGGGGGCTCACTCTAAAATCCTTAGTTGTGATTTGGACGACCAAAAATGTACATTTGAACATCCAAATCACGGAAGCGTCGCTAGAGCCATTTTACAAATGGCTTTTAGAGACATCTCCGGTGTGGGGACTTTTAAGTAGGCCGGGGCATGGTGGAGGTATGTTTGGGGAGATGCAATAGACTTAGATGACTCGGTTCGATTTCAGAAATGCTGGGGACATCTGTGACCCCATCCAAGTTTAGACCTGCTCCAGGCATGAATAGGCATCAGGAAAGTGCTTGCTTTGGCCACAAAATGTCCAGAGGGTGTAGAGAAGATGACCCTCCACAATCCCTCCCCCCTCACACACACTTTTGTACATAGTTAAAATAGTTCCTGTAATGCTTATCCTTCTTAAATTGTTCACTGTACTGGTTATTTGTAATTAAAAGTTCTCGTTCCCTGTACAACAGTGCATCCCTGCAGTAATTCTGTTCTGTTACCTGTAAACCACCTTGAATAGTAGAAAGACAGTATGGGGGTTATTCTGTCCCATGAATAGTGGGTATAGACATCCCAACGGGACATGGCCCTCCCTGCCTGCATCTAACTTCCCCACCAATTGTATGGGGAAGTTAGACGAGGGTGGGAAAGGGGAGGATTGGCGGCAACGTTAAGGCTGGCAGTGGGCGATCGCCGGCCCCAGACGTACAGGGCCAATTCTAATGTCAGCCCTCTACGTCCAGGGCTGGCGACTTGAACGGGGAAGTTATTCCACCACCGAGGTGGAATAACTTCCCTGATTCTGCAGGATCGGCAGGCCCAAGGCTAGGAAGGGTGGCAAGGGGCAGAGGGCAACCACACTCCATGGCACCGTGGCTCCATTTAAAAGCCCTGATTGAGTTAGTCGGGCAAGGCCTGTATGTGCAGGCCGAGCTGAATCGCAATCTGGGCCTGCACGTTCAGGCCTGATCACGATTCTGATCCTGCGGGGCACATCTAATCCCGTGGGATCAGAATCGCGCCACCCTCTGTACGTCCGGAGCAGACCAGGCATAGAGAGGGCATGTATGTCCAAGACAGAATCAGGCTGTATAAAAATAAGTTTAAATAAATAAATCCCCAGTACTCTTTATAATCACAATTTCAGAAAAATTTCAGAAATCTGGGTCGTGTACCATAGCTTATAAGCAGATCTTTAGACTAAGCAATTCAAAAGCTAGTTGTTGAAAATCTTTCCCTGGAGGCCAAATATACTGCTCTATACTCTTAAGAATTGAATATTTCTTCTGATAACATTTGATTGCTCTGTGTTATTCTTCTGGATACTAGTTGCCCTCCAACAATCTCCAGATTCCACCAGACGGCTGCTGTGTGATAAGCTCATAGGAAAAGAGGGAAGAGAAGAAGAGTTGTACTTAGAGCATATTAGACTTTTTTTCTAATGTAGCCTTGAAGTAATTATATTTGGGTTACATACAATATGTCTTGTAATGTTATTCATATGTTAAGTTGAATTTGTTAGATGCTTGAATATTTCTAACAGACTGGTGATGGAATATAAATAAAGTATAAAATCAGTGTCCTTTCAAGTTGAACAGCAGGTTTATTCTGCATGCTTACTTCTATTTCTGCTCCATGTAGGGCGGTCTGAAGGCTGTCATCTGGACAGATGTGTTTCAGATTGGCATCATGGTGGCTGGCTTTGCATCTGTTATCATACGTGCAGTGGTGGTTCAAGGTGGAATTGACACTATTATAAATGATGCGTACTATGGCGACAGATTGAAATTTGGGAGTAAGTGTTCATGAACTTTTACTGCAGTCCAGCCTAAATAACAAAACTAAGGGCTCGATATTGAGTTGGGTGGGCTGTGCGCTGCGTCGGCGCATAGCCCTACCCACTGACCTCTAAACCTGGATATTCAATCAGCAGCAACAGCACTGAATATCCGGGTTGGGCACCGAGGGGATTCATCTGCAGAGCCTGATAGGGTACAGCGATATTGGACCATTACCCAGTTAGCCATCCATGCCTAGTTCTAGCCATGGATGGCTAACCAGGTAGCGGTCCAATATTGCCGCTACCCAGTTACCGGGACTCCCTGCCTCCGCTCCATCCCAGAACACCCCCAAGCACCCCAATGCTAACTGAATAGCATCAGAGTGCATGGGGAACATAGACAGGAATATTTAACAGCACTAACCATGTAGGTGCTGTTGAATATTCCCATCCAAGACATTTACACAGTTTACAGGGCTTTAAACCATGTAAATGCCTTTCGACTCTCGGGTCCTAAATATTCAGTGCAATGGTCAATGCATGAAGTTATACAGATATTTTATCTGCATAACGTTATGTGGATTTTTCGCCAGACTATCGGAGTTACCTGTGGACAGCCTTGATTTGTTTATCTGTTGATTTGAGGCACGATGTGGTTGAAATAAAACCGTAAGGGGCATGTTTACTAGACCTCATTCTTGGGTTTGGTTTGCATTACTAATGTAGGGTACTGCGCTATATGCAGCTGTCCCCCTGAATTTAGCACTGCTCATGGCATTAATACTGCATGGGGGGGGAGGGGGAATGAATGCCACCCATTGTGCCGGCGGTAGTTACTCCCTGCCAAGCACCTCAGCATGGCGCCATGGCAGGAAGGTCCATGTTCCCGCCCAGGTACTGCCCAGAGGCTTACTGTCCAAGTTGCATAGCTTTTTTAGCGTAGGCCTCCTGCTACCTGGGCAGCATGCTTTAGTAAACATTCCCCAAAAACTACTATAAATACTAGAATGAAAACAGGATCGCAAGCTTCTTCTAGACTATGAAAAGGTTCAGTTATTGTATTCTGCTGAACTGTAGAAAGTTTTCACTGAAAACTAGCCCTGGGAGACTCAAAGCTCATGAGTTACAACACTGCTTTTGTTGATGCTTTGAAGGGTAGGTATGTCAATGCACAGCGATTCCGGTTTGGTACTCTCTACCATATTCGAGTATATAAAATTCTAGAGTTTCATAAGGGATGAGAAAAGTGTCATTCTGTGCTTTCTTATTTTCTCTATAGCTTTAACCCTCATCCCTTGCAAAGGCACACCTTTTGGTCAATTATCATCGGTGGCACGTTCACCTGGACTGCCATTTATGGAGTCAACCAGTCGCAGGTTCAGAGATACATTGCCTGCAAAAGCAGGTTTCAAGCGAAACTGTAAGTTTCTTTTCAAAACTGAGTTTTTCAAAAGATCGTTGCTCAGTGCTTAGACTGTTGGGGTTAATCCATTTTTAAAGAGAACAACTGCTTTAATCTTGCAGTTCTCTCCTGTCTTGACCTTCATGCTTGTTTTCTGTCACATATGCAGTGTGATAGGTATCTAGAGAGAGGAAAAACAGACATCAGGTAAAGAACCTAATTCACTAGGGGATCATTATTCAAAGGGTGAGGGTCCCAATTAACTGTTTTTAAAATTCACTAGATGCCTACATATAAGATCCTAAAATGGAGGTGGAATTAAGATCGGGAAAATGTTAGGTATTTAGCACTGATTTCCAACAGTAGGTACATAATGTAGGGACCTAAATCTAGACAAAGATATAGTGGGCCTAAATTCAAGGGGGGGGGGGGAGAGTTATTCCAAGGCATTTACACAGTTTGCAAACTATTCAAATCCTGCTCAGTGGGACATCCAGTGTCACTAACATGCTATATTCCGTGATGCTAACCGCTTAGCGTTGGAGCATTGCGCAGCGGTACCCATTGCAAACTGAGCAGCAGTGATATTGAGTCGCTGCCCAGTTAGCAACATGTGGTGAAAGTCTGGCGCAGGAAACACTGGCCTAACTTTCACTGCAGTAGCCAACCGGGCAGCAACTGATATATCACTGCTGCCCAGTAAGCTTCACGGCAATCTGGACAACCTAGATAGTCAATGCCGCAGCCTGTTATTGCCCCAGCATTGGATATCTGGGTTTAAAGTTCAGCACCGGTGGCTAGTCACTGTAGGGGCTGAATGTTGGGCCTTAGGTTCCTAAATTTAGGTACATTTTCTGCTGAAGACATAAGGTAGAATTCAGCCATGGGAGATCTGATTAAAGAATCTAAGTAACTTATCTGGACATCTGTAACCAAATATTGAAAGATGTAAGCGCTTAAATCTTCAGATATGAAAATCCCTTGTTAAAGTTAATCAGATAAAGTTACTCAGTTAGCTTTAAGACAGCAACTTTTTCTGAGCAAACTGAACTGATTATTTTTAAACGGATAGCACTCGGCACTATCCATTTAAGAGAAAGCTGCACCCCTGCCCTGCCTCCAAATCCCTCTCCTTTTAACTGCTTATCTTTAACCAAATATTGCACTGGCTAAACAAAAAAGAACTCATTATCAGGGAGAGAAACTTAGAAGTGAAAATGTGTTTGGTCGCCTTCTGAAATTAACCAAAAATGTCTCTTGAATATCATTCCTTAGGGGCGTGTTTACTAAAGTGAGTTGTGGCAGGATCGGGGTGGAGAATGGGAATAGCTGCTAGTAATGGCTAACGCCTTTGAAGCTACCTCAAGCTAGTTGTCACAAGTACCAATGGTGCAGCTGCAAAATGCCATCTCAAGAATCAAGGAGCACAGGTCCATGCAAAAAGTGTCTGCCATGTGTGGTAAATGCAAGGCAGATGCTGGGCACGCCTCCATATCATTGCACTGGCTTTGCGCTTATCACACCTTAAGTTCTGCCAAAGCTTACCGCACTTTAGTCAACAGCTCCCTTAGGTTCCTAAGCTTGGCTGAAAATAGTTCCTTCATATAGAACCCTACCATAGATGCCTAAATGTTGGTGCTCAGCTTTGTTTGAATATAGGGCTCTAAGGGTTTTCATCATTCTATAATTATGATGAAAAGCTTAGTAACTGATGCTCTAAATGAGCAAAGACTCTTCTACAAGATGAGTCAGGGGAACTTTTTGAACTAAATGGTAGTCAGATGGTGAGAAATTCTGCAAAGTGGTGTTGTTGTCGTTATTCTTAAGTGCCATCGAGTCGGTGTCTACTCCTGGTGACCCTCTGGATAGTTGACCTAAACTTTGTTCAGTCTTCAGCCAAGTGGCTCATTGTTGATAGAGTGGGTGTCCATAGCTGCTGTTATTATATCGCTCCATCTCATTGCCAGCTTTCCTCTTCTTTCTCCAATGATCTCTCTCTTCGCATGATGTGTCCAAAGTATGAAAGCTGAAGTCTTGTCATCTGAGCTTCTAAGGAAAGCTTAGGTTTGATTTCCTCTAGTACTGATTGGTTTGTTCTTCAAATCGTAAACTTGCTTCTTCAGATCCATGTTAAAAACAACAAACTTCAAAAAACTGGATCTCTATAGTGCTTTTCTATTAGTCTTTCATATATCACAGCTCCAAAATTTCAAGTACAAAAATGCTGGAGGAAAAAGACCTCAGAATATTATATCAATGCAATGGCTAACAGTAGCACTGTATCCGCCAAGAATGGCCTCTCACAGATAGATTTACAATAAATCACTTTCTCACACCATCATAGGTCAGAAAAACCTCCAGCATTCAGAAATGGCTAAGTTGTGGGTAAACCTAACCTTCACAACACAATACTCAAACCAATGTAACTTTTAAAACTATACTTAGCTGCTGACTGCCAGCATTCACAGACTCTCTGCAACTTTGCTGTTTTGGTTTGTTCTTTGGGCAGTCCATGATATTCACAGTATTAGTCGCCAGCACCATAAATTCAAAGGCATCAATTTTCTTCCTGTCTATTTTTTTCACTGTCCAAATGTTGTACTTTGCATTTGTTCTGGTGGAACAAATCTTGTTCAAACAGACCACTAAACCTAGACTTTGTTTAATTGTTCCAATTTTGGGCACAAGTGTTGGTGAAGATTCTGGTAACTCACAGGCCTTTTTACTAAAGTGCATTGTGATTTGCACCCAACGGGCCCAATAGCATGCAAAACCATTGCACATTAGGTGCAACGCCACCATGTTAACTTCCAGGGGCATGGAATGATGTTCCCATTAGTTAACATGCAGCACTGTCCCTTAATGTGGGCCATGGGTCCACTTTCCTCCACCTAGGCGGTAATTGCACCTGAACTAATTGACCACCTTGCAATTAGCGTAGTGTGCTGATTGCAAGCTGTTCTCCCCAGCCCCTCACCACTCCAAAGCCATCCCTAATGCACCATGGACAGTTAACACAGAAATCCAGCTGAACTAACCATCGTGGTCCCCGTGCTTGCTGTCAAAGCGTGTCCCTGCACGTTGGAACGCATGCTGACATCTAGTAAAAGACCCCGATCAATTCTTGTGCTAACTACTGTGTCCCTTTCTCAGCCCCGACACAGCGCTGTGTTTCAGACATTTTTAATATATTTTTATGTCCTGCTTCAGTGGTCAAAGAGGCACTTCTCTGATAGCTGGCATGCCATTCATGAGATTGCTCTGTCCAACTTCTTTTCCACAGCGATATTCTCTCATGTTCACTCGGTGTCCTGGCACCCTCCACTTCCCTTCAGTGGAAACATCTGAAACATAGCGCTGTGTCCAAACTCCTACCCTGAACATGCCTACCCTTGGGTTGCATATAAAAGTGTGTGCTTTCTAACCACTGTGCTTATTTTTAACACATCAGGCAGTTTTAGAAGGCCTTTTATGCAATAAAACAAGGTTTACATGCAGAAAATCCTAAATAAAATTACTCCTTTAATGGGAATTCTGCACTCTACTGGATGTGTTAAGGTAGCACAGTTCAAAAGTCTTACCTACAGCTTGTTGGTTGACCTTTATTCTGTATGTCTTAGTGAATTAACAAGGGAATCACAGAACTTTAAATCTGCTGCACAAAAACACTGAAAACTAATCAGTATATAAAAGCTTAATTTCCTGTATTTCATCTTAGATCGCTTTATATAAATCTTTTGGGGCTGTGGGCAATTCTTGCCTGTGCAGTGCTGAGTGGGCTATGCTTATTTTCCATCTACAAAGACTGCGATCCTTGGACATCCGGGAAAGTGTCAGCTCCTGACCAGGTAGGTTGTTAGTACCACCAATAGAAGGTCCCAGGCCTTTGGCTAATCACAGTGCAGGGCTGATTCTCTTTTCGTTTTGAAGGAGAGGTGGAAGGGATGCAACCAGTTACAGAATTAAGTCATCTCTTTAAGGGAGAATTTTGCCAGACAGAAAAAGGTTAATGTTGGAGGAAGATGCTTGTGTGAAAAGTTGAAAAAGGCATCTATTTAATAAAAGCAACACAGGCTCCCAGAACCAGCCCCATGCAAATACCCATGCAGAAATTTACACCTGCAATGAAAAAGGTGTAATGAAATATGTGTATGAATTCTCAGTATGTCCCCGGGTATTTTATAAAATATGTGTGTACGCTTCAACTCAGCCTCTCCAGTGCCCACACTATACCCCCAACAATACCTACATGCAGATCACATAAAACGAGGTACATTCTTGATGTGCATTTTCTTTTTACACACATGTACAGTCGCACAATTTTATAAGAGTTTTTTTCTGCATGCAATACAGCCTTGACAGGTGGAAAAGGCTTTATAAAATTACTCTCTGTAAGGATCCTTTTATAAGCAATCAAATTTCAGACTTCTAGACCAGTTTTTGTACATGCTCTCACAACATTCCCCAGATATATGCATGCACAAAAGAATCATGTGTATTATGCACATGCAAAAGTATGTGCATAAGGTGGGGGGGAATGGTATAAAGGCTTTTTTTGTGCATACAAGCTGTTTACATGCATAGAAGGCCTCTTATAAAATTACACCATGTGTGCAAATAGATGCATATTTGTTTGTGACTTGGGCATAGGCACATTCAAGTGAAGAGTTGGGGCAGAGTGCAGGAGGAGTCACAAAGTAGTGTAGGTTATAAAATATGGGTCTACGTGCGTACTTCAGCCGCACATTTTTATGCCTGCTCCCGAGCTAGTGTGGCCTACATTGTAGCTGCAATTTCAGCAGGTTTTGTACTGGCATTTTATAAAAACATAAAGTGGCATTTTAGAGAGGCTGATCGAGTGCATCTGGGACATCCAAGTCAAAACAGCTGAAATTCCACGGAAGGGGCAGCAGAGAAGGTGGGCACGCGTAAATGCAACCTAAAAGTGACCTCTCTCTGCCCAGCATACATGGGCAAGGGGACATCCAGAACAAAGCCCCAGACACGTGCAGGAAAACGAATGATTTTAGAAACATGCGTGTTCGTGAAACCTGCAACATAGGCACGCCCTCAATGGTATTTCAGAATGAGCATGGTATCTGTGGCCACATGCGCCTCCCGGCTTGCCATCGTGTGAGCAGAGATATGTAGCGGACGGCAGCTCACAGAAAAGCCCTCTGTATTTACCTTTATGGAGTGGTGAAAGTGGGGAGTCAGAAGACATTCCCCTCTTCTCACTACTGTTGCTTACTGGCCATAATGAGCACTTTTCAATGGTCTATTTATGGCTGGGAGGAGGTACAGACATAGACACGTCTGCCAGCAGTCATAAATGCGCTGCGCCATTCTGAAATTAGGCATACACATGGATCTTTTACAGACTGATAGGGGAAAATAATGTTCAGTTTAAGTGTATGTAGAGAAGGATTCGGAGGCCTGCAGAGGGGAATCAGAATCCTGTATATGTCTATATATGGAAAGGAATGTGCTGTGCTAAGCTAAATTGATTGTTCTACCCCGAGATGACTAGTATCTACAAAGTTACTGATAAGCTGTGGTGGGCCTCAGGGGATGGGTTGATGATGTATGAATATGTTTCTATTAATGTATAAAAGACAGATAGCCCCTCTAACCTGTGGAATAAACTTGCATACTGTCCTTCTGTGTGGTTGTGAGTTCATTCCCCTGGATTCCAGACAATCGGAGCAGCATACCGCAGATGAGGGTTCGGGACTTCCCTGGCCTGGAGTGACCGACAAGGGAAAGACCCGTTACAATTGTCACTTATTTGGGGTGTTTGATGGATTTTGTCTCCCTCCCTAGTTCGGGCTTATTAAGGAACTAAGGCAGACCATCCCAGACATGCCTCTGCCAGGCCCCCACAAAGGCATGCGTATTCTGGTCGTGTACATTCGGGCCTTTATAAAATGACTCTCGGCATATGGATGTGATTGGCATGTCTGAATGGGCCTTTTTTCAGACGTGCAAATCACGAATACATTTCTTGAAATGACTCCTTAACTCCTCTGTCTCTTTATAAAATAGCCTCAAAAAGGTGCCGATTTGGTCTCCCACCTAGGCAACCAATTATAAACGTTCCCTCCGTATGTGTAGGCGTTACTGGGAGCAGAGAATAGATGGAGTTGGGGCAGGCTCGGCACTTATACATGTTTATTATAAAATACACAAATATGCTCTGAGTCTTACTGCCGTGGAGCAGGTGCCATTGTGTATGGGAAGGCCTCTGCTGCAGACCAGGTGCCTTGTAACTCCCACTGCTGGAAGCGCCCAGGCCTCTGACCAATCACCATGCGGGGCTGAGGGAGCTGGAAGAGATGCAACAAGTTATGGAACTAAGTAGCTTTCTTAAAGGAAGCTATACTATAAAGTCACATAGGTGCATGTGCTCCCTTTATAAAATAGGTGCATGATATGTATCTAACGAGCTTTCACAGCCGTGGTGCCTCAACGTATAATGAACATTGAAATAAACAAAAAATTCAGTAACTTCTGTACGCTAAAAATGTAGAAAACAATATCCAAAGCGCTTCTTAAGTGTTTACAGCAGAAAAATACCCCTTTGAAAATTGCCCTCCACTATGCAAAGAAAAGTAAGCGTGCTGTCCACGGTGCACATACATTATCGGTGGGGTAGAGGTGCAGGGTTAGGGGGGCCTGGTTAAGTCCATGTGAAGATTTTCATTATGAAATCCCCATAACTGCTTTATTCTAGGAACTTTGCATGCCTGGATTTCAAAATCTACTTGCAGGATCATAGACATACAGCGCCACAAGGTGTCTAAAAACTGGCCTCCTGTTACTGAGTATTAAATCCCAGTTCTTTTACTAATGAGTTACTGTAAGTTAGTGGTAGTGCTGGTCGGGAAGCTCTGGATCCCTTCAGCTTCATTCAGGAGAGGTAGCGATGGGAGAAAGCTTGCCTGTGGTTCCTTCCAGAAGGGCTTTTGCTGCAGTGGGAAGGGAGGAAGAGGGGGGGGGGCCGGATCAGTGGAACTCAACAGAGTGGAAAATCACTAGGCCCTAGAGGGCAATGGTGGTTTTAAAGAACCCAAAGGGTTAACTTGTTTGCTTGGGGGAGGCCCCAAGGCCAAGATATCCTCCTTGTGTTAAATTTATTATTTATTTAAAAATGTATAAACCACCTTCCATTAAATAAAAAGCCCAAATTGGTTTACAATATTAGCATAAAACAGTACATTAAAATAAATACCCAATATAATTTACATCTCAGTATAAATCTCAGGATAAAGAATGCATAAAATCAAAACAATAAAACAATACCTCACAAATAAAAAACCCATAGGAGAGAGAAATGTTATCACTTTCCTCCAATGATGCTAAATTTGCTGGGGCACAACAGTCTCAGTCCATACGGCCCGTGTCAGAGACTAGACTGGTAAAGTTCTTATGCTCAATATCGACCTCCTTCCACAATTTACATGTGTGGATGCTAATTTTTACATACATGCACATGCTTGATTAGCATAGTCTTTCACCCACACTAAAACCCCTAGTTACTAAAATGTGCCAAAGCATATTAATGCAAAAACTAACCCAAAGCAGTTGCATGATTTCCACAGTAATTGTTGAGGGCAATTCTGGCACATGAGAGAAGGAGGTTGGGCAACTAATGCAGGGCAATGGTTACTACCCTGTGTTAATGGTGCAGCCGCTAACCTGGAATGCAGTTAACTATACATCTAGATGAGTCATTAATTTTTCCATGTTATCTACATTAGCAGTTAACGTACACGAAGAACACACAGGTTAACATCAAAGTGCCCTCCCTACCTCTTTCCCATTCCTTTGTTGTCCTCTAATATGAATTTCTGAGTTAAATGCTCAGTGTGGCAGTTAATAAGCTCCGTTAAAGTGGCATGTTAACTGTTTTTTTGAGCTCCATGTTAACAGATAGCACATTAAAAATGTTGTTAAACATCTAAGAGGTTATTTTAGAAATCCTATTCATATTTTGGATGTATGAAAATGATCATGGAGATGTCCAAAGCATAGAGAGGTCCCCAGAGCCACTTTAGAAGGTGGTTGGTCTGTGGACACCCCCAGTGCAAAGATGTCCAACTATGAACAAGGGCGTGGAGTAGGTGTGTCTGAGGAGTTCCCAGAATGTGGACATCCTTGCCCAATTTCAGGAACACCCTGGATGTCTCAGGCCATGTCCAAGCTTATACCTGAAGAAGGTACACATAAGAATTGGGAAAAGTGCTCATTTGTTTTGAGAGGTGTCTGGAGGGTGTGGAGGAAGAGGTCCCCTTATGTCCCCTATATTTTCCATGGTGATAATGAACAGTGACAGGGAATGAAGGCACATGTTTTTGTTTTGCTATGCCGCTGGAAATCCCCTTATGCTAGCTTGCATAAAATGGACGTCCCGCTCCATGCTTTTCTAAAGGGACGTCTATCTAGCCACTAGCACAGACGTCTATGTTAAGGATATCTATGCTACTAAATTCGGGTAGAGACATAGGGGCATGTTTACTAAACATTCCTAACGTGCAGGGCCGCGGTAGTGTGCGTGTGCCATATAAGGAGTGGGCGTTCCGGCCCAAAAAAGAAAAAACCTGCGATTTACATATGCGCCAAGGTGCGCGGCGCCCATGTGAGCCCGCACCTCAGCGCGTGGGAAAGCTGCGCAGGAGGCATAAGGGGCGCAATGATGTGGAAGCAGAAGAGCAGAGCCACAGCACAATGGTGAAGATGCCGACCAGTGGTGCAGGGATCAGGGGTTCAATCCCCTGCAGTGCCCAACGAAGACGGCTGTCTCTGGTGCTATTTTACGAGGCACAGAAATAGTGGGTAGCAGAAGGCGGCACGCCAATATGTTACGAGGCATATCAAAGTGTGCGGCATAAGGCGGCGCGCTGTCCTGGGGCACAGAAGCAGAGAGAGCCACAGCACAATGGTGAAGACGCCGACCAGTGGTGCAGGGAGCAGGGGATCAATCCCCTGCAGTGCCCAACGAAGACAGCTGTCTCAGGTGCTATTTTACGAGGCACAGAAAAAAGTGGGTAGCAGCATGCGGCGCGCCAATATGTTACGAGGCATATCAAAAGTGTGCGGCATAAGGCGGCGCGCTGTCCTGGGGCACAGAAGCAGAGCCACAGCACAATGGTGAAGACGCCGAGCAGTGGTGCAGGGATCAGGGGTTCAATCCCCCGCAGTGCCCAATGAAGACGGCTGTCTCAGGTGCTATTTTACGAGGCACAGAAATAGTGGGTAGCAGAAGGCGGCGCGCCAATATGTTACGAAGCATATCAAAAGTGTGCGGCATAAGGCGGCACGCTGTCCTGGGGCACAGAAGCAGAGCCACAGCACAATGGTGAAGACGCCGACCAGTGGTGCAGGGATCAGGGGTTCAATCCCCCGCAGTGCCCAACGAAGACGGCTGTCTCAGGTGCTATTTTACAAGGCACAGAAATAGTGGGTAGCAGAAGGCGGCGCGCCAATATGTTACGAGGCATATCAAAAGTGTGCGGCATAAGGCGGTGCGCTGTCCTGGGGCACAGAAGCAGAGCCACAGCACAATGGTGAAGACGCCGAGCAGTGGTGCAGGGATCAGGGGTTCAATCCCCCGCAGTGCCTAATGAAGACGGCTGTCTCAGGTGCTATTTTACGAGGCACAGAAATAGTGGGTAGCAGAAGGCGGCGCGCCAATATGTTACGAAGCATATCAAAAGTGTGCGGCATAAGGCGGCACGCTGTCCTGGGGCACAGAAGCAGAGCCACAGCACAATGGTGAAGACGCCGACCAGTGGTGCAGGGATCAGGGGTTCAATCCCCCGCAGTGCCCAACGAAGACGGCTGTCTCAGGTGCTATTTTACGAGGCACAGAAATAGTGGGTAGCAGAAGGCGGCGCGCCAATATGTTACGAGGCATATCAAAAGTGTGCGGCATAAGGCGGCGCGCTGTCCTGGGGCACAGAAGCAGAGCCACAGCACAATGGTGAAGATGCCAACCAGTGGTGCAGGGATCAGTGGTTCAATCCCCCGCAGTGCCCAACGAAGACAGCTGTCTCAGGTGCTATTTTACGAGGCACAGAAATAGTGGGTCGCAGAAGGCGGCGCGCCAATATGTTACGAGGCATATCAAAAGTGTGCGGCATAAGGCGGCGCGCTGTCCTGGGGCACAGAAGCAGAGCCACAGCACAATGGTGAAGACACCGACCAGTGGTGCAGGGATCAGGGGTTCAATCCCCCGCAGTGCCCAACGAAGACGGCTGGTCTCAGGTGCTATTTTACGAGGCACAGAAATAGTGGGTAGCAGAAGGCGGCGCGCCAATATGTTACGAGGCATATCAAAAGTGTGCGGCATAAGGCGGCGCGCTGTCCTGGGGCACAGAAGCAGAGCCACAGCACAATGGTGAAGACGCCGACCAGTGGTGTAGGGATCAGGGGTTCAATCCCCCGCAGTGACCAGTACCTGTCTCAGGTGCTATTTTACGAGGCACAGAAATAGTGGGCAGCAGAAGGCGGCGCGCTAATATGTTACGAGGGATCAGAGTTTCAAGTCCCCGTTGTGCGCAACGAAAAAGTCTGCATGAGGCATATGCATTGTCTGTCATGGTAATATTGCCCTCGGAGCCTCTGTGATTTTGGCCGGCATAAAACAGTGTGCTGTACGTTTGGGGAGGTATGAGGCGTTGTGCTGATATGCAAGCACAGAAATAGAGCCACAGAACAATGTTTAAGACACTGACCAATGATGATTGGTGTAATCCCCTGCTGTGCCCATTAAATAAGGCAGGCTGAGCCATTACCTATTATCATGAATATTGCTCAAGGAGACATGTTACGGGTGTCCTGTAATTACTATTGCTAGCAAATGCACTCTCAATGCACTGTAATATAAGGTGATGCAGAAGGCGCCCCACAAGGTACCATAGAGGGCACATTTGGAAGTCCATTGTCCACCATGGCACCCCACAATGTGGTTTATAGGGCCCATCATAGGTTGCTGTATGAGGCAGGGCAAGGTCCTAGCACTGTTGTGCTGTCAGCACTATGCATTGTAACAAATGCAAATATCAAGTAGGTGTGCAGACATGCAAGAAGGAACAGCAGTGTAGCCCAATGTTTAGGACATGGACCGATGGTGCAGGGGTCATGGATATAAATGAGCAGTGAATAGGCTGGCATAGGTACGTGTGTTGGCTGCATGCAAGTGTGCAGCAATCTGTGATGCCATCTAAAAAGATGAACAACCTAGTGCCATAAATTAATGTACCATGTAGGGTGCACCAGAACGCACATCGTAAACAAACACGGCAGTAAAGGCGAGTTATAATGTTCCTCAGCGGAGATATTGAAAGTCTGCCAACTCCCAGGGCACCATAGTTGGTACCCCATAAGCTGCCTGAATCAAAGGTGTGACATAATATGACCCAAGGATATATAGGTGAACTCAAAGACGTTTGCCAAGAGCAGGAAGATCCACCAATGTGAAGTACAACACAGGTATGTGCCAAACCCACATGTAGCCCAAACACTGCACAGAGCTGAAAGGAAAGACATTGCTGAAGTTACAGAAGCATGTAGATCACAGCTGATGGAGCACACAACTCAGACCGAGGCCATGTGTCAGCTCCAGAAATGGACAAACATATATATGCATGTATGTCTGTGCTTGTATTTATTTCCATGTCTTATATACTGCAGTATTTGGTATCAGTGCGGGTTACAGAGAAACACAGTAAAGACCAGTACAACAGGCTGTTTGGTGTTACATATAACAGGAGCATAAACAGGGAAAAACATGGATGAACTATTTACATGGAATATATGATCAGTTGAACCTGTTAACATACTCAAACTATTGGACACACATCTGACTGAATGATAGTAAGAAGGAGAAAGCTATGGTTAAATTTGTGCTGGGACTGTTCTGTTGTGTTACTGGGTCAAGCTGTAGCTAAGCACAGAGTGATAGTAATGTACCATGCCTGAATGATAGTGTGTGACAGAGGATGGGAAGATGTGGGCAGCAGAAACGGCAGGATAGGTGAAATATCAGGATGACAAGGGAGTAGCAGTGCTATGCAGAGCACACACACGAGAGGCATCCTGGGAGAGATGAAGTGCAGTAATGTGGAGGAGTGCAGGACATGGTGTACCAGCATGCACATCAGGGTAGGATGGCACAACAGCTGGCAGACATAAGATGGACAGAAGGATGGTACCCAACTCTGATGAGGGTACAAGGTGCACACAGCACTAATCTGCATACAAATGGCTGTCATACAAATGCAAACCACCTCTGCAGGACAAGCATACACATCAAAGAGAACAGAGAGGCCTAACACCTACCACCACTACCAGAAAGGCCAATGCACCAACCGGTAGACCACACCACCACTGTGAGCTCATTAGCCAAGGCTGCATACAAAAATAGTGTGGCCATCATACAAGATGACTGCTGGCTGGCCGAAAAGGCAAACCCACAACAGTAATCATGAGCAGAAGCACATGCATATCTGCTGTGTACAGATCAGATCACAGTCTGTATTATGGACCAGGGACACATGCACACACATACACACACACACACACACACACAATCACATGTTATGCAGTGGATACAGCATGCAATAGAGGAAAGAAAACTAAACCCCAAGGGCGTCAGAGGATGCTCGGGGGAGCTAGTTAGCAAGCTGGGACAGGACAGCAGGTGTACCACACACCAGCTGAAACACAGCACTACCAAACACACAGGTGCACTGTCATGTAAACCCCATAAAGAAAGCCACCTATTTGACAGATAATACCTGAGGCCTAGGCAGCACAGAGTGCACACCTTGCTGTAGAGTGAAGAGAGGGAAGGGTGTGTGTAGAGGTGATGAAATTGCTGGTACCTAATGGTCCAGGTAGCACAACAGAAAAGAAATGGGGGAAGCCACACGTGGGGATCAAACCTGCAAACTACTGAATTAAAACACATGCCAAGAACCACTCTCACCAACAGCACACTGAGCACAAGCCAGAACAAATAATCCAAATGCAGGGTCTGTTTGGGAACCTGTAATACCCAGTGATGTGGCAAATGGCAGACATATACACAGCTGCCACTGTACAAGGATGTGAGCCCAGGTGGCACATGAACATGACCAGCAAATCAGCCGATACTGGTGTAAATGTGCGCAAAGGCAGAGGAGTAGCCTAGTGTTGCGAAAACTGACCTTGACACCAAGCAAACAGACCTAAGATCACACTAGCACCCTATGTGGCCTTAGGCAAGGCATGTGACCCCCCATGACCTTGGAGGAAAGAGCCGACAATCTATATACACTGACATTGCTTAGAAAACCATGGGCTTACAGGGTCACACGGAGTCAGGACTGATCAAAAGGCACACATTGCATTGCATGTTTGTGAACATGATCAAGCAGCAATAGAGACAAATGTCTGTCACATACATATCTTTATTTGGGTTAATGCTCACAGGTACTGTAGACAGTGCTATCATGATATCAAGGTGAGTGCATCCCTGGTCAATGAGAAACAACCATTTAGCACGGCAACAAATCACATCCCACAGAAAGGACACTGCATTGAACCCAAATGAGGGACACAAGATATAATGTGCATCAGGTACATACTATGCACTGGGCAGCAGGCCCACACCCCCCACCTGCTAATGCATGCCTAAAATGTGTAACGCACATATGAGGTCATGTAGGCTGTAGGTGTGTCATCATGAGGATCAACAACACATCACCTGTCCACCCAAACATAAGCCATCCGGCAACACAGGAGGCACACAAACCAAAAAACATATATTGTCACAATGTTGTAATGGTGAAAAAACATTACGGAAGTACTGTCCAAACCCACCCCAATGCCTGATATACAAATCAGAAAGGCGACAATGTAGACCCAAACAATCCTTCAAAGCATAATGAGCATCTGCTAACAGGTAGCAGAGGTACATGAACACAGAGAGAATACAAACAACACAACCTGCAGAAAACTGCAGAGATGACACCATGCCGGAGGTCCCCTGCAGTGTTTGTTGGGTAGACAGTGTTTGGACACATATCGCACGGGACATGGAATGAGGAAGTGAGGAAGAACAATGGACACCCACACTGCCACACAGCAAATATAATTGGGCAATGAGAGGGTCAATCCGCAGGGGATAAGCAGGAACGTACAGATGTGCAATACAAGGTATGTACATACATGCAGAGTGTCACGTCTGTCATTGAAAACAACACAATAACCAGCATGTTGATATGGGCAAACATCTTACAGGTACCACACCGAAGACATAGGTCCACATGCTGTGGCTCACCAACATAGTCAGTCATAAGCACAACCACCATCCACAGGACCAACATGATACAGTGATGCCACACATGCATGTAAACACCCTTTGGCCAATGCAACACCTTAATCAAGAATGGTGGTGGGCATGAAAGCGTTGTTGGGGCAAAAACTCTATCATGTTCCGGTGTAGGTCAGGTGGACATACCTAATACGACCGCTACATCGTTGCCCCAATGGCACAAATATGTCTGTATGCTTGTGTTCCAAAAAATAGGTGACTGTATCCTGTGTGCCATGTCACACACATGTCGAAAACACCACATCTCTACAAATGGGGAGGTATGTACAACATACAGTGACAATGTCAGTCCCTGCTACACACAGCATCCAAAGAGCAAAGTGTATCTGCAATCAAACAGGTCAGGTCACAGCTTCCCAGGCAATCCTGGCCATTCATAGTCAGGTGTCACATCCCAATATGCCACAGTCCGTGACAGGTCATCTGTGTCCCCTGCAATGAGCAGGACCACCAGCCACAGCATGGCATAAAAACAGTGTGTTGTACAGGTTTGTCATGGCCAAAGCAGCAGTCCAAGGGAAATACTGCCCATCACAGGCATGGGTCCCACTCTCATACGTCAAAACATCCAATGGAACAGGTATCCAGGAAACATTCCATGGCTGTCATTCCCCCAACAGGTGTTTGATGGGGAGTCCAGATGCACTGTACGAAATGTGTTTGGTATGTCTTCTGTCCTGTGTCAGGAGAGGATAAGTAGGGGTCACATTAGACACCTTGCAAAAAGAAACACAAATAGCAGAGAGTTACACCTTACAAAATACAGAAGAAAGGGATGCAAGGGCAAATGTGGACATGATATGAACAGAAACAAAACTGCATATTGTTAACATCATGAAATATCAATGTAGACACGGGTGTCACATGGATATGGTCATGTCCTGTTCCATGTCACACAGGCATCTCACTGCTACACACTATATGCATCTGTTTGTGTGAACAGAGAGGCAACATGACATGTACATCAGACACACAGTAACACATCAACTGGTACAGCCAGATGTAATCCCCAAATGACAAAGGTGCAACATACCCTGTGTGTGCATCATGTGTATGTCCATCGAGTCTTTCAGCGAATACACAGCCACATCAGGTCACCGTGAAGGGAGACAATGTCAGCCAAACATGTAGAATCATCATGTCAAGTCACTGTTGATGCATGTCCACATCATGCTGATACCTGAGATAAAGAAAAGTTGTTCAACAGTGGTCCCTCAAAACACCAGACAGAGTTCTGCTCACAGCTCGCAACACATGTTGAGAATGTCGACAAGGTAAACAGCAATATGGCAGAGGTAGCACAGTCACCGCTGCCCCCCAGGTGCTTAAACACCTCACAGCACATGATTATGTACTCTGACTGGACAGCGCATCGCCACAGGAGTCAACCCACAAACATGCACCCACCCACTGTGCGAAGGTCAGCGGGACAGCTGTGAGACATGGCCTTTTATGTGCACAAGTGCAAATTTGTGCACATGAAGGCCCAGGGACATGCAGTGATACCCTGCTGAGGCTGATCTAACAGTGTTAGGGGAGGCAGCAAGTGTTGGTTCCCTCAAAAACAAAACAATACTACAAACACATGTATCTATGCTGTAAAATGGACTGAAACAGTGTTTGCAGCATACATAATGGACACAAACACATGGGGATATGTGTGACAACAGGAAGATATGGGGTAAGGGAGGCTCAAGGATACAAATTAACAACAACATCTGCACAATAGGACACATCCCAGACGACATGTTCTCCCCACATGACTGCAGGCAGAGACAATGTAGACTGTAGATCCACCTACCCCGGACCACAGCATCCTGGCTGATGTACAGTCATGTGGCAATGCACCACAGCAAGAGCATCCTCACGAAGTATGTCCTGATGCAGTGGAAAACACATGAGAAACAAACATATGTAATGTCCGAGGTCTGAAACACACACTGCACCTCCCTGTACGCAGCTGTCAGACCCCACAACATGACCTACGGACTGACTGTTCACTATCACACTGTACTGATCTCTCTCATGGGAGAGTCAGGACGGAGGTATTTGCTGCTAAATAAAGGTCCCTGGAATCCCTCTGTCGCCTCCGTTACCTCTCTGTTGTTGTACACAATGGTCTATAGAGGTGTCTGCTCCCACCCTGTTTATGGCCCATCCCATGGTCACAATACTAGTCTGTGTCCCCCATGTGTCCCCCATCTTGCCACCAATACCCCTCCCCGTGTGTAGTGCCCTCCCAATGTTGTCTGTCACCCCACTGTAAATTGCTGAAATACATGGAAATATGCATGAACAGCTCCTGTATCCACGGGTCACAAACATATCCTGCAGTGTACATTTCAGACCCCAAATAATATTGACAGCTGTGTGATGATGATGTGTGGAAATATATGGCAAGGGTTAGCGCCACCTCCTCAAAACCACACCCCGATGTGTGTTTGTGACAGGACCATGATGGCTGCATGTCAGCCCCCAGTGTGACAGTGAGAATGTGAAACCATGGATAGCCTACATGTGCGCCTCAACAAATAATGCTCATCTAGGTCTCTGTGTGTATGTGGACATTACAGCCCTCGCCAGGGTGCGCAAGGTAGGTGTGTACCCTTGCCCCACACACATCCACAGCATGTAAGATATGCCATACGCCATACTGTGTCAGACAGAGGTCTATCAGGCCCAGTATCCTGCCCCCAACAGTGGTCAATCTAGGTCATATATACCTAGTAGTATCCACAAAATACTCAGGTTCCACAATGCCTGAGCAGGGTCAAGCACCGATTATCCTGGGTCCCTTTGTAATAGTCCGATATGGACCTTTACGCAAGGAACATGTCCAAACAGGTTCCTAAGCACCGAAAAAACTAACAGGCCATACACCATCCTCTGGTAACAAGTTCCAGAGTCTGATGACACGTTGAGCCATGTGGCATATGTTGAGATAGCATCAGCTACATATGCCATGTCCCCATGACAAACCACTAGACACAAAACACACCTACACCATGCAGCATAGCACTGGCCACTGTAACCCACCCTTTGCTGATCAGACGTGCATCACATCTGTATGTGTGTACATATGCATCAATGCACGCACTGGCTATATTCCAAACAAAACAAAAACAATGATATGGCCCCATGGATGCACACTGCACAGGTCCCCATCCCTCAATATAGCCATGTCAGCCCCAGGTGATGATGTATACATTAGGGCACACTGTGGGGTCGCAGTAACACCTGTCACCACTAATTAACACCATGTTTGGAAGGTAATCATGGCCATGTGTACTGTGCTATGTATGACATGTGTCCACCACACCAGGAAACATACATACATAGCCAGCTGACACAAGCAGAACAACCACACAAGCAGCAAAAAAGTATACAATATAAACAAATTACACCGCAGGAGAACAGTACACAAACATGCACCCCCCTCCCACTGGGAACACTGCACCATATGCCTTACACCTTGCCCCACACAGACCATCAAAACCACTAACTGTGTTTGCACAGCAGCTGCTATCAGAACCAGCCATTACCTGGGAATGTGACCCCCAAAAGCTGTGAAAGGCGTATCAACACCCACCCACATAATCCACCAACAGATGCTGCTGTGCCCTGTCCACATTGTTGGTCACACACTCATAGCTATATGTGTCCTTGGGATGTTAAGTTTAATCACAATGCATTGTTGCATCTCAGTGCCAGGTGTCCTGCAAACATCAAACCGTTATAAACATCCACACACACATAACAGCACATTATGTGGGAATATATGCAATACGTACCAGAGAAGATGTCTGCAATTAACCTCCCGCCTGACCGCTGTGCCCACTTGTGTGTCACCACTGGCACGCACAGGGGGGCACGGTGGATCCTCCTCCAGATCCTCTTAATCTCTGCAGGAATATCGTGCCTGAGAGCAATGTTGTGCAGGATGCAACAGGCTATGATTATCTCTGCCACAGTCACTGGCCTATATTGTAAGGCCCCGCCTGTCGTATCCAGACACCTGAAGCGACTTTTCAAACACGCCAAAGGTGCGCTCTATGACAGAGCGGCTGGAGGCATGGGCCTCATTGTACCTCCGCTCTGCAAGTGTCCGTGGCTGACGCACGGGGTCAGCAGCCAGGGGCGACACCCATACCCGGCATCACCTGCAGAAAGAAATGTTGCATGTGAATGCTGATGAGCGCCTGTACCCCCAAATTGACACAGGTATAGACGTGAGAAACAAATGCAGAAACGCATCCGGACATAACGTACGGACATCACAACTATGTATTTAAGATAAAACAGATATATGTTTGGTGAAATCCGACACAATGGCCAGGGAGCCTGTACATACATGCCCAATAACCCAACTGTCACAGTTTTACTTCTAGAGATCCGCTATGTGTGGCACATAAGTGTTGTACTGCAGTTGTGGTCCCCATCTCAAACACCTCCAACATCAGAATAGACCACCAATACACTGATCACATGTTCAAAGTATATGTCAGCAGGGTACACAACACAAACATGTGCTGTGCTGCAATGGAGGCTCAAGCCCAGAACATGTATGGCAGTCAGGTGTGAGAAGATCAAAACCACAACAAATCTATTCACACTGTCCTCCAAGGTCCACATATCAACATGATCGGTCTGAAACCATATGCTGTATACTGCTGACCAACAATCGTTTCAGTAGACACCCTCTGCACTGTCTCCTCATGTTCAGAGCCTTTTCAAGCTGGGGTCCACAGAATAGCACACAATAGCCCACATGAGGTTGCAACCATCACATATACAGAGGAAGAGTATCTACCTGGGCATGCGCAACCAACACCTCTCTGTATGCAACTAAGTAGCCCCCTTGCCCTTGCATTGCCACCTTCCCACAATGCTCAGCAAATGCAGGATCAGCACATACAATGATGCCTATGTCACGCACATCTACAGTGGCCCAGGGCCCTGCAAACCCCTAGACTGTGTTGCTCCCTTGCCATGACACAGGCTAAATCCATGCCCATACGTATGCAAAACATGTACTCCTAGTTGCAAAGGCCAGGAACATCCCATTGTATGTTCGCCCACACACCACACTCCCATGTTATCTACTGCATCCTGTGTGACAACCCCAGTACTGATTGACTGTGGTGGAACCTCACACACACCATGACCGGGGTAGGTGTATGGATTTACATGAACATATATGTTACATGACAATACACAAACAAACGTACCAGTAAACAGTACCCGGCACACAGTGTGGGGGGGGGGTTTTGTTGAATGGCAAACCCCCACCCCCATGTGGGCTGATGGCAACCAAACACACACTAGTGGACAATCTGCTACCAGGGACACACATCTGCCACACGTGCGTTGTATCAGGAACCACCATGATCTCGGAATATGATTCTGAACGTGTTACAATCCTGATGTCAACATTCCTATTCATGTACCCTGTTACAACTACGTTCTCACTCATGTAAACAAGGTAAAAAATTCATGACACAGTTGTCTGTCTGTGTAATGGTAGTTACGTTTCAAAACGCACAGAGAGCAACACTGCGCCCACACAAGAAGATGCCACTAAAAACCAGTACATAGATGCATACCTAAAGAGGAAGATAGGAAATACTCTACCCAGCAATATTACAGTCCCCATATTGTCCCCTTCCCTCCTCGAATATGGCTGAAATAGGGCTGAGTGATGCAGGATATAGGAGTCATGGGTGGACCCTGCAAAACATAAGAACATTAAAGAACATAATGAATATGCCATACTGGGTCAGACCAAGGTCTCATCAAGCCCAGGATTCTGTTCTCCAACAGTGGCCAATCTAGTTATCATTACGTTACCTAGCTAGTTTCCCCAAGGGACACTAGGTTCCACAATGCTTGTATTGGTTCAAGCATTGATATCCTGGGTCCCTTCTTAATAATGGTTTTATGGACCTTTTCCTCCAGGAACTTGTCCAAACCTTTTTTAAAACCCAGCTACATCTAACAGGGCCTTTACTACAATCCTCCGGGTAACAAATTCCAGAGTTTTGATTACACGTTGAGTGAAAAAATATTTTCTTTTAATGTAGTCTTAAATAGTTTACCTGTAGGCTTCATTGCCATGTCCCCCCTAGTCTTTCTATATTCTGATAAGGTAAACAATCGATCTACCGTTTACCCGTTCCACTCCGTTCATTAATTTATAGACTTCTATCATAATCTCCCCTCAGCCGTCTCTTTTTCCAGCGAAGTTTGTAAAGAGCCCCAACCTTTTTAGCCTTTCTTCATAGGAGTAGCCTTCCATCCCCTTGTACCATTTTGGTGGCTCTTCTCTGAACCTTTCTAAAATTGCTATATCCTTTTTAAGATAATGGCGACCAGGAATTGCCACACAAATAATTCAAGGTGCGGGTCTCACCATGGAAGTATAGAGGGCATTTATAACTATCTTTTGTTTTTATTTTCCCATTCCTTTCCTTTATCATATACCTAGCATTCTATTTGCTCTCTTGGCACGCCGGCTGCACACTGTGGCGAGGGGTTTTAACATGGGTAATCACACATAGGACGCCCTAAATCTTTTTCTTGGGTGGTGGTTCCTAATGTGGAACCTTGACTCGTGTAACCATAAGTTTGGGTTGTTCTTCCCTAGGGTTGCATAACCGTGCCACTTCTCCACATATGTAAATTTAATCTGCCATTTTGATGGCCCAGTCTTCCAATTTATCAAGATTCCTCTTGCAATTTTTCCACAATCCTCCTGGGTTTTAACAACTTTAAATAGTTTTGTGTCATCAGCCAAATTTGATAACCTCACTCCGTTAATTCCACTTTTTCCAGGTCATTTATGAATATGTCAAAAGAGCAGCGGACCCAGCCACAGATCCTGGGGTACACCACTATTCATTCACTCTTCTCCATTGGGGAAGAAAATTGGCCATTTAGCCTACCCTCCTGCTTTCTATCTTTTTAAACCAGTTTCCTGATCCACCAGTAGTACACTGCTCCTATCCCATGACTCTTTTAGTTTTGCCAAAAGTCTCTCATGAGGGAACCTTGTTCAAAGGCTTTCTGAAAGTCCCAGATACACAATATCAACCGGACTCACCTTTGTTCCACCTGTTTTATTCAACTCCTTCAACAACAAACATAAACAGATTAGTAAGACAAGATCTTGCCTTGTCTAAAGCCATGTTGGCTTGTCTCCATTAGGTTCATGACTATCTATAGGCTGAGTAATTTTATTCTTTATGATGGTTTCTACCATTTTTCCTTGCCCGGTACTTGATGTCAGGCTCACCGGTCTGTATTGTAGGTTTCCCGGATCAACCTCGAACCCTTTTTTAAAAATTGGTTGTTACAATTGGCGATCCTCCAATCCTCAGGTATTGAGAGATGATTTTAATGTGATAGTTCACAGATTTAACTGATAGCAGGTCTGCAATCTCAAATTTCAGTTTCTTTCAAACCCTTGGATGTATACCAGTCCGGCCCAGGTGATTTGCTACTATCTGTCAGTTTATCTAATAGTTGTAGGACATCTTCCGATGTATCGTATATTTCCTTCAATTTCTTCCACACCTTTTAAATACCACTTACAGTCCGTGGGTAACATCCCTTACATCTTCCTCAGTAAAGACCGTAAGCAAAGAATTCATTTCAGTCTTCTCCGCTATCGCCCTTGTCTCCATCTTAGTGCTCCTTTAACACCCCTTTAATCATCTAATGGACGCAACTGACTCTCTCACG
This sequence comes from Ichthyophis bannanicus, assembly GCA_033557465.1. Classification (NCBI taxonomy): domain Eukaryota; kingdom Metazoa; phylum Chordata; class Amphibia; order Gymnophiona; family Ichthyophiidae; genus Ichthyophis; species Ichthyophis bannanicus. The sequence goes on along the minus strand of CM066037.1, from coordinate 476,229,675 downwards.
GGTTTTTGTTGCTACGAATGTACTTGAAAAGGTCCTTTATTTCGCGGTTTTGACTTTCCGCAGCAAGCTTTCTTCTCAAATTGCTCCTCTTTGCCTGCCTTATCAATTGCCTTGGCATTTGTGACTTGCCAGTGCTTTTGCTGTTTCCAGGTTTCATCATTTGGCTCTTTTTTCCATTTCTTTGAAAGATGCTTTTTTGGCAACAACAGCTCTCTCTGACCTCAGCTTTAAACCATGCTGGCCAATTTTTTGGGACTTCCTTCCACTTTTTCTTTTTTTTTTTTTTTGTAAATTTTTTTTTATATTTTTTTTTTATAATATTTTTTTTTTTTGGTTTTTTTAGTTTTTTTAATTTTTAAACAGCATTAGGGGGCACGCCAAAGCGTTGGTAATACCAGCTGGTACTGGGGCTTCCAAGATAGTAGTTTTTCAACAACACCCAAGCTTGATGTACGTCTTTCATTACCTTTGCAAAACTGCTCCTTTTAGTTTTTTCTTAAGCTGTTTTCCTCATTCTATCATGTAGTCCTCCCTTTCGAAAGTTTTTAAAGGGTAGTTACTGATGGATTTCCTTTACTATCCATCCTCCACTAATTTTAAAATCAATAGGCGATCATGCTATGATCACTATTTGCCAAGTGGCCCCAACACCCTTATCTCTTGGCACTACATCTGGGTGTTCCACTAAGGACTAGGTTTCTAATATTGCTTCCCCTCTGGTCGGTTCATGAACCAAGCTGTACTCCAAGAAGCAGTCATTTGTATTTTCATCTAGGAACTTTTATCTCTCCTAGCATGTCCTGTTGTGACACTGACCCAGTCGATGCCTGGGTAATTGAAATCACCCATTAGTACTTATTACTGCACTGTTGTAACTTTTGCTAGCTTCCTTGATTTCTATGTGAGCAATTTTCATCATCCATTTGTTCATTCTGGCCAGGGCGGCAACGATAGTACACCCCCACTGCCTATCGCCCTTCCCCTTTTTACATGGAATTTCAATCCATAGAGAGTTTCTAACAGCAAATTTTGTTTCCTTGCAAAAACTTTAAAATCCTTGCGAATTACTCATAACCTCTCTAACATAGAGCGCAATACCCCTCCACCAATTTGATTCAGCTCTATTTCATTTGTCGAATAAGTTTGTACCACAGGTATCACTAGTGTCCCACTGGTTGTTCCTCCGTCCACACCATGTCTCTGATATTTAACACCAATCATATCTAACCTCTCGTTTAGTGCTATATATTCTACTCTCCCTCTTGTTTTGTAGACTTTCTAGCATTTGCATACAAGCATTTTAGAGACTGTCTTTTATTCATATTAATTTGGCTATTGGTAGACATGGGTAATTTGGGATCTTTAAGTTCTGTCTGCTCCCATACTCGAGGGCATTTGGGCTACTTTACTCTTTTTTGGAACCTCTTCTGCTTTTTTGTAGTATCCTTCAAGGATACCATTCTTCCGAACCAATGCACTCATTGGCGCGGGACTGTCGGCTTTCCCCTATTATCTAGGTTTTAAATAGCCTGCTCTATCTCCTTTGTAAAAAGGTTAATGCCAGCCCCAGCAGCACTGGTTTCCATCCCCGGTTAAGGTGAAGCCCATCCCTTCGGAAAAGAGCCCCCTCCGTTAGGCCCCAGAATGTTTCCGACAGTTCCTACAACAAATCCGAACACCCCTCATCTCTTGCACCCATGGTCTCATCTCATCACGCATTGAGACTCCGGAGCTCTGCCTGCCTATTGGGTACGCTGCCGGTGTTGGAACGGGAAGGGCATTCGGAGAACGCTACCCTGGAAGTCTGGATTTGCAACTTCCTACCCTAAAAGCCTAAATTTAGCTTCCAGAACCCTCCCTACCACATTTTTCCTAAAGGTCCATTGGTACCAACATGTACCAAGACAGCAGACTCCTCCCATCAGCACGATCTGAAGACCTTATCTAGGTGTCTGTGTGAGGTCCGCCTACCTCTGTTCGCACCAGGCAGGCATGTTAGCCGAAGGCCGAATAATCCTCACGTCCACCACCCACCCAGCTATCTACATGCCTAATGATCGAATCACCAACATATAAAACTGCTGTCCTAACCCTTCCCGCTAACCTGGGCACTTGGCCCATGGGAGAGAAGAACCTCCTCGTTTGTGCGAGAGGGGTTTACATCACCCTGGAGGACAGGTTGTCCTAGTAAGTTTACAGATCACTTTCCTGCCACACCAGGGTGATTGTCTCTCTGTCACGGGACCTCTCTCCTCCATGGCAACAGGGATGCTGCCAGACTGGAGGTGGTGACTTCAGGGGACTATTATCCCTGTAGGGTCTCTTCTATGTACCTCCTCTGTCTGTCTTATGTTTTTCCAAGTTCTGCTACTCTAGCCTCTAGAGAACGGACTTAGTTCCCTGAGATGCAGAGAGCTCCATGCACCTAGTGCAACACGTAAGACCTCTCACCAGCTGGAGAAAAGAAAAATCATACTTGTGACAACTCAATGCAAAAAGACTGGAAAGCCCACATCCCCGCTGCTGGGACGTTAGCTGTCTGCATCTTAGTGTTTAAGTTGCTGTGTTTTTAGATCTTTAAGGTTCTATATGTACTAAAGGGTGACAATGGATAATTTTATAAACCACTTAAAACTGTACCTAAGAGAAGTTTTGAATATATATCACTCGGGACCTACATTCAGAATTGCAGATCAGCATCACATACAACCTGAACATTCAGGGAATGGTATGTGTTTTTGCGGTTGCGGAAAACACACCTCCCTGTCTCTAGGCGTGGGAACCAGGGCAACATGTGTGCAATCAATAGCTTCCCATCACGTGTTGGTTAAAAATCCCCCCCCCGGCTAAAGCCTCAAAGTTGCCTGGGTTCAGGGTCCTCCCCACTGGTTGACTTAGTTGGATGAGGACAGGGTGCTATGTGAATTCCCCATCCGGCTGACCATGGCACGCAAGACAGTAAGTGGGTGGAGACATCTTTAGAAGGAGGGGCGGGCTCATGCCACCACACTGCGGCCACAGATGACTGGAAACAGCCAGAGGCAAAGAAATGTAAGGCAGCAATGAGCTTGACTAAACCTGGTATGGCATGATACCGATCAGTCAGGGGCTCGAGGTCAGGTCTTAGATCCTCATAGAGCTCCCTAATTCGCCCTTGTGCTCAGTCGGTAAAGGGAGAGGAACTTGTCCTCACGCATGCCCTGGAGCTGGGCCCTAGGCCTGTAGCGGCGTGGCTGCCGAGCCTGCACCGTCGTCACACCTCCTGTGCCGTGCACCAACAGCCCCTGCTTGTGACCGCCCCCACAGCTGCAGTTGTGAGTTGCTGTGGGCCTACACCCATGCCCTGTGGGCCCAGCCCCATGGACAACCATCTCCCCTGTCCTGCAACCGCAGCATCTGCCCACATGTCCCAGGACACATTCAGCACCATACATCCCGTTCCATCACCTCCTCCAATCCGGCTACACAAACACACACAAACACACACACAAACCTCCTATGACCAGTGGACCAGGCCACAAACCCAACAGAGCACACAAACCAACGGGATACAACCAACACACAGAATACAATCAACACCCCTCTTGCCTTGCTCAC